>VZRR01014144.1:450164-475646 GCA_013398015.1 Oreocharis arfaki | reverse complement strand
CCGCAGGCAAGAGCAGCGGCACGCGGAGCGCATCGATGGCGGCCACCCGCGGCACGGGCCGCTCCCGTTCTCAGCGCCGCCCCCGCCCCGCCCCGCCCCGCGGGACGCAGGGAACGGGCGAAGGAGACCAAGCCGCCCCATAGGCACCGACTGCCTTAAAAACTCCGCCGGGAATGTCTCGGCACTGGCACGCGAGCTGGCTTTAAAGGAGATCGGCGGCACTCGAATTTGGGGGTCTGTTACTGAAAATATTTAGTAATAAAATTCTTAACTTTAGGCTGGAATTCTTTACGCCAGGAAGGAATCCTTCCCTGTGAGGGTGGGGAGGCGCTGGCACAGGGTGCCCAGAGAAGCTGCGGCTGCCCCTGGATCCCTGGAAGTGTCCAAGGCCAGGCTGGAGGGGGCTTGGAGGAACCTGGGACAGTGGAAGGTGTCCCTGCCCATGGCAGGTGGTGGGATGGGATGGGATGGGATGGGCTTTAAGCTGCCTTCCAAACCAAACCATCCTGGGATTCTCTGAAACTCTAAAACCTCCCAGACACCAAACCCAAGGAGAACCAAGTTAAACAGGGAAAATCCTGAGCCGCAGGAGATGGGCACGGGCAGCGAGGCAGCTGGGACCCCAGATTCGTGTGCAAGATTGAAGTAAAAGCCAGATTTCAAACCACCTTTTCCCAAACTGCCCTCCAGCCACGCGTGTGAGGGACTTACCACGGGGAAGGGCACTTCGGAACCTGGGGTGGATGGGAGGGCAGGAATTGTGGAGCGCGCCAGCTGTTGGGGTCACGGGACGCTTTTGGGAGGAAGAAAAGCCAAAAAAAGGCGCCTGTGCTGCTGGGCAGAACCAAAAGCGGAATCTGCACCTCGTGTGGCACTGGCGACCCAACAACATCCTCAGGTGTGTCGTGGTCAGATGTTTACAATACACAGGAGGGGGAAAAAAACACATCTATTTACTAGTAGGAGATCACTGAGGAGCAAGTCCAAGAAGGAAATGAAGACAGTCATGGTCAAACATAGCTATTTATTTTCTCTTATAAACAGCCTTCGGTTTCTTATTGGAAAAAAAAAAAAAAACCCCTAGGATTTAAATATTCTGCCCCATCACATACAACCATCTGTATACATTATTTACAACTCTCAAATAAACACGGTGCGGATTTTCAGACATTCAACTTATTCTTTTTTAATCAAAAGCTGTTTTCGTTTAAAACTGAAATCTCCATCAGTGACTACAAACTGAAGCGGTATTGGCACAGTTAGCTCACAGTAAGGGTTCTCTCCTTGCATTTTATCCTTCACACTGCGTTTTCTCACGTATATTTCAGGATTCTAAAGGAGGAGGAAAGGTTAGTGTCGCTTTTGGATTTTTTTTTTTTTNTGTTTTTTTTTTTTGGTTTTTTTTTTTTTTTTTTTGCCTTCAAAAATGGCCTTTTACTGAAACCTCATCCATTTTTACTGAAACCTCGTTCATTTCTATTGCATCCTTCTCTCGCTCCCAGTGCACATCAAGGTATGTGCCTCTACACCACACAACCACAGCACTCCCAAGTAGTCAAACAGCCATGAAAATAAAGCGTTCCCTCCGCGACACGGCTCGGAAAAATGTCCCCAAGCTGCAAACGTACAAAAATAATGAGTATAGTTTAGTGGCTATAAAAAATTAATCTCCCCTAAAAATACAATATTCTATGAACAATTTGGGGAATTGGTTCTTCCAACAAAATAAGGTAATTGGATACTTTCCTAGGCTGCAAACTGAACCTGGCAAGAGGAAACCATTAGGAAAGCAGGGAAATAAGAAGGTTTTAACACTGAAAATCACCAATGTTAGTCTCAAGTTAAAAGATATCCAGGAAAAGACAATGGGCATCCATAAAACTGCCAGTGGTTTTACGAGTGAGGGATTGGAAAAGTGACAACTGCTACCAGCAGTGAAGGAAATGAGATTCGGCGCAAAAAGGAATCTTTTGGTGGGGAAAAAAAGCAAGGAATCTCTGTTCGTGCTGCAGCTCCTTAAATAATCCAACTGAAAGAGGGGTTATATACAGTAACAGCACTCTGGCAGGCAGGAAAGGAGGAGAGGGCAGCAAGGAAAAACACAACTATCCAAAAATTATGTGTTTATAGTAAAACTGTGTCTGGTGACCCAGAAGAAAGGAAGAGGGGCGAGAAATAGAAAGGAACAATCTGAAAGGTAAGTCGAGTCCATAGCAGCAAATAGGTGTCCTTACCTGTTAACTGAGGGTCAGGGACACTGGGAGAGGGGTCAGTTCCTAAGGACTGGGTAAGGACAGTGCTCCTCTCTATCTCCAAGGAAAAGCAGAAGTTCAAAGCTCTACATTGCATAGTAAGCAGGAAAAGAAACTGGATACTTGCAGATGGGCTGCCTGCCCCTCGAAACCTGTTCCCTCCCCTCAGCCACCTGCACCAGCAGAACGCGGTGGTTTTGTTTCCTCTTTGCATGAGTAACTTGTATCCCTGACTTGAACTTGAAAGACTTGGATAACACATCCCATATCCATCCATCCACCTGAGCACTGCCAGCACTGCCAGTGGTGGGTGGCCGAGCTCCATGGACTCAGCCCTTTGCCCCTTCCCAGCTGGAGGGAGGTGCCCTCCCCAGGTTGCCACCCAAATCCCTGACAGGATCCAATATGCTGGTAGCAACAGACCGCCACGAACCATAGGGATTCGGGATCCTATCAGCACTGGAAGCACAGCCCGGTGTAACCCCACTGGCCCTTTCTGCTCCCGATGACCCAAGCTGGAAGGTTTTGTCTCCGAGCGCTCGTCACCCCTCGAACTCCATAGCGGGGGCCTGGAGCAGTGCAGAGTTTGTTTCTCTGGGGTTTATTTGGAGGGGCAGGGGGTGTACCCCCCTTTTCCTCCCATAAATGCACTATTTTATCAACACATTCACTCGATCCAGATTCCACTGAGTGGCATTTCCACGTGCCCTTACCCCAAGAGTGTAAACACACGTCAACTTCTGGTCCCACAGCTTTCAGAAGCAAAACAACAATGAAAAGCTGCAAAAAGAAACAGCACGGGGGATCCCAAATCCCCACCACTGCAAACACGTCCTTGATGTTATTTTCAAGTGTTGTGTAATTAAACAATGTGTTCATACAGCTGTGAGGCAAATCATGATCTCCAAGCTTTTATTACGTGCCTAGAAACTATTCAGTCAAAGACTTTCTACTGCCAGATACTGAATAAAAAAAACCACATTACCCACCTAGGACTCATTTTTATACTCAGTACATTCCAATTCTGATTGGCTGAACTGCAGCAGATGCCTCTGGATTTCTGGAATTGGCTGTTAAAAAGAAAAAAACTGCAACAACAAGAACTAAGCCCTCCTAGGGGCAGAAGCGCGCCAGGAACGTGAACCACTGCACTGCTGTCTCCAAGCAAATCCTCACTTCTACACATTCATCCTTTTTGCTTCTTGCTGGCACACGACACCAAACCCAGGAGTCACCCTGAAATTTAATGGGAGACATCACCTGTTTAGCACCTCGGAGCTCCTGCCTTGCTCACTCTGTGTCTAAACCGTGCAGTTGGAATTTGGGAGATCGGTCGCTTTCGCACTGTCGGGCGGACCGTGGCACAGGAAAAGCCAGAATATCAGGATGCCTCACCTGAAGCCAGCAGCTCCCAAGTGAGTCACTTCTGTGCTCAGCTGGTACCTGCTGGCTGTGTCAATGGCCACTGGCCTCTTTTGCAGGCTCCTGCACACCATTTCCAACTTTTCTCGGCGTTTTTGGCAGAGCCAAGGCGCACAAAACAGAAGCCCAACTTCTCTGTCATGTGCTCACCTTGGCTTCACCTGTTCCTGTTGCTTCTCCCAACAGCTGGAGTTCCCTAGAGATGGGCAGTGATTTTAAACAGGGGAGAACACCATCATAATAACGTAACTCCAAAGCAGCCCATGGAATTATCTTCCCTCCAAGACATTTCCTCAAACAGCAAACACTGGCCACCAGAGCTCGTCCTCAGAGCCAGGCTTGGCATTCCTAACTTAAAACACACCTTTCCACCAGTTATTTTTCAAGCCAGGTTTTCCTTATTATTATTACTACCATCCCAGTGCAATTTTGTTATAGGGAATATTTTCCCTAACTGTATTTGTGCAAACTAACTGATCATTTGGCAACTGCTAGGGGAACTTAACTTAAAGCTGGCTGACCCAAACGATGCTTTCCTGCTAAGAAAATAAAAGCAACTATGCAAAGGCCCATGGCAGCAGACATGGAACTACCTGCTAAGCACAAGGTCTGTGTAATTTTGACACCACCTTCGCCGTTTCGCTTTAGCGACGAGAACTTCGCTTTTCTTTGTAAGAAATAATCTAGTTTTGAAAAACTCTATATTCATCTCTAAAAAAATAAGACAAGTATTTGTATTAAAAGCTGGAGATCATTGATTTCAGCAAGTTATGGCTTTTTTTTTTTTTTTTTAGTGTAAGCATAGATACATATTTTTAAAACAAGTATCAGTAAGTGTCTGGGTGTTAGTACATATTTTCTGTTTCCAGCAATGTTCAGTATTGTATGTGCTTTGCACCTCAGAAGTGAGTCTGCCAAGGCACTTAAGAGAATGTAAGCAAGTCTTCCAGGGACTTCATGAGAATGGGCTACCACTGACACAACACAAGAACCCATCCACCAGCAGAGTCAATCCCCCAGCCAAGCATGTTTCCTTAATAAACACTCAGCACCTGCTAGAAATTCCACAATGTATAACAACAATAAAATAATAATAATAAAAAAAGCTATTTACCACATGTCACTAACAGAGAAAAGATTTCCCCTAATAAAAGCACAGAAAGTAGATCTCAGCTGTCACTGGTAACAGCACAGGGGGGTTGTTTTGTTTTTTTTAAAAAAAAAAAAAAAAAAAAAAAAAAACAAATTAACAAAAAACAAATACCACACGCTCGCTTAAAGAAACAAGTGACTTCAAGAAGTCCTCTTCCTTTTATCTGTCCTTTGAGGTGAGTTTTTCAATCAGTTCTTGAAGTGGTGCAAGTTCTCTTCTATCAATAAGGTTGAATTCCTGTAACGGGGATGAGGAGAAAGACACATAGAGAGTTGTGTACATACAGCTCAGGTCAGAAGCTTTATTTAGCCAGAATTCATTTGGCAGTCAGCTCTCCAAGCCCAGGCTCAGCCACTACAGCCTCCCCTGCCTGTCTGCCACTCACTGAACAGCAGTGTTCCACTGCCTGAAGCTTTTTCCTCCACTTAAAGGAAGGGAACTTTACAAGATGCTGATTTTTTCCACAAGAGAAGGGGGGTAATGCAGCTTGGGAGCGAGCACACTGTTTGCCATGTCCTTACCTGAACAAAAAATATAAAGTGCTTGAAAGAAGTGTTAAGGTGTGCCTCTTCCTGCAGCTGGATCACCGGGTCAAAGTGCTGGTGGTAGATGTGAGCGTAAACTCTGAAGAGACGCTTGAGAATTGTCTTGGCCACTGACATGAAATTCTTTGGGAATGGTACACCTGGAAAGGAGAAAATGGATGGCTTATTATTGAACTCCCAGGCCACGTTTGTCTCTTTTGAAAGCCACTGCAACCCAGGACAGGTGAAACCAGTTTCAACAGCAGACCTTTGTCACTGCACAGGTTTTATTAAAATCGGCTGGGAAACGGCAACCAGGAGCAACAAACTCTTCAGTTGTCACTTCCCCAGGCTAAAAAAAGCTATGTGTCAACCATGAAAAAAGAGGAAACCTATCTACTTCTCCTCACCTACCAGTCCCCCTAGCCAGCTTAGCTCTTCTGCAGCCCTTCCAAGTGCACGAGTCCTGTGTGAAGGCCAGAGGCCCAGGCTCTGGATGCTCTGAGGCCAGTCAGGACCTCACCAGTGCTTCAAGGTCCCACCAATAACGTTTTCATGCTCCTGCTTCAGCCTGCCCTGCACACAGGTACATCGCATTTCCTCCTCTGGCTGCTGTGCAGCACACAGGAAACTCGTATTTATCTGGTTAGTTTGTGGCCTCTGAGTTCTTCAGAAACTATTGACAAAATCAGAGCAACTAAGAGATCTCCCCTGTTATCTTTTCCAAACTGTTGGTTGGTCATTATTTCCCTCCTGCTTTTCTGAAAGAAACCGCTTTAAAACATCTATTTTTCTATCATGATCTTCACTTGAAAAGAAATAAGCAAAAAAATATCATTAACTTAAGATCAAAGCTGCAATTCAGCTTCTTTGGAGATAAGGTCTGAAAGTTCCTTGTGACACCCAAACATCTCTGCTGTGACAAAAAGCTGCCAGTTACTGGTTATAAGAGTCTGAGACCCTCTGCTTGATTTCTAAAGAAACAACTAACTGTTCAGAACAAGTAAAACGCCAGACTCGATGAACAGAGTCAGTTATCAGATAGAAATGGTACTTCCTGCATCCAGAATGGCGACTGGTGTTTATTTGGAGTACTAATACACGGAGCAGAGTTCATGTATTACAACATACCTTAAAAGATAAGTGTGTTTAGATAGATAATGTAACCTCCTAAACCTGCCCTACACATCAACCACTACGGAGACCTTCTAATGCTCGAGGACTGGAGTGTTCCTGCCCAAGTGTAACCCGAGTGCAGAGTTCAGCTGCAGTTATTCCCTTACCTATTTTAGAGGGAAATAGCGTTTCGTCATCCAGCTGGTCCTGGACCCAGGTCATCAGGTAATCGATGTACTTTGGTGCGGAGCACTTGATGGGCTTCTTTATGTTTGTGCCATCTGCCCAGTGGTACTCGTACCTGGGGTGGGACAACGCGGCATTTAGCACCAGCGAATCACTCCTGATAGGCCTGGAAGGCTGCTCTTCCTGCTTCCCGTGCTCCCACGCCCTCCCCTTCCTCGGAACCAAGGTCCGAGCGCTGCTCCTCACCCGGCCTCCCCACTGCAATCCGGCTCCATTGCCTCCTGCAGGCCTTCCCAAACTTCAGCCAAGCAGCCACAGCAACTGGCAACACTCGACGTCTGCAGCAGCTGCCAGCCACACACATCAGACCCTCCAATCTAGGGAACTTCTTCACATTTGAAAATATTCTTACAAGTTTTTGCATAGCTGCAAACCAAACTAGGTTAGCTCTCGCCAGAGATCCCAAATTATGGCTGTTCTACAGACACAGGTAGGTTCCTAGGAATGCTATTACAAAATTGGGAACTGAGCTGAAGCGTCTTTCAGCTAAAAGAAGTGGTTTGGAGCAATCTGGTCTGGCGGAAGGTGTCCCTGCCCGTGGCAGGGGGTTGGAAAGAGATAAGCCTTAAGGTCCCTTCCAACCCAGAACAGTCTGGGATTCTGACTCTGTGGTTAAGAAAACTTCTAGACTATGTCCACAACCCGACAGAAACAAGTGCTTGTGAAATCCAGAATGGAACAGATATTTTGCCTGGTTTGGGGAATGCAGCTGACACCAGCCCAGATGGTGGATAAACTTGGGAAGATACTGCTTAAGAACCCCAAACACACCTAACACAGGGAGTCTGACAACACCAGCTCCCAAGTGAACCACAGGGTTCGTGTGTTACAGATCACACACGTGGTTTCATGCAAAGCTTAGCTGCATCTGATAAATCTGTCTTCTCAATTTGTTTAGCAAATTCAGTTTTGTCAGAACAACTACTGAGAGAACATTTGCACCATAAACAAATTTGATGAGGGATTATGAAGGTGCTGCTTGCAACGGGACAAAAAAAATCCCATTTTATTAACAGCAACAAATCAGAGAGTCTGAAAGCATTTTAAAATGGTATCTAAGAACACATGCAAAAATCCCAGACACACCAAAGGGACCATGTGTCCGGATGTATGAAAAATCAGGATTTCTCACCACCCAATACTGCCCTAACAGCAAGATTTAAGTGCTATTCATGCAGGACAAACATCAACACTTCCCACCCAATTCTGGCACTCATCTCAACTAGTCTCAAGTTTTTAAAAGAAAAATCATCTCAAAAACTGCACCCTGTCAACAGTGTGTAAAAACATGCTCTTACTTTGGGCCAGCAGACATCACGGGGCAGCTCTCCTCCGTGCAGAAGTCCGTGATGGTTCCATAGAGCATATTGATCTGGTTGAAGAAGTCGACAGCTGAAAAGCACAGAAACCACCCATTAGCACTCTGCAGCACAAGATTGCTACAGCCCAGACTGTAAAGCACAGGTTCTGGTATGGTTTTTGGGAAAAAAAAAAACACTTCATTGTTGTTGCTTTTTAAAGATCCATTATAAAGGAGATGCAGAATGCAACCACCAACTTTCTGGAACAGCCTCCAGCAAGAACTATTTAATTGTTCACTGCAGCAAAATTCTTTGGTTGGAAGAAGAAAAAGGAAAGAGAAAGCCTAGTTATTTCCTTTCCTGAAAGTTTGGTGCACTTTATTACGATCCCAAATTCTACTGGCAAGTGTGGAATAAAAGAGAGATTTTCAGCGTAAACTTTCCGGTGACAGTGGCTTCCCTCGGGCTTTGTATTCCAAAGGCCCACCTTTCCCAGGAACATTCCATAGAATCCCAGACGGCTTTGGGTGGGAAGGGAATTTGAAGCCCATCTTGTTCCAACCCCTGCCATGGACAGGGACACCTTCCACTAGGCCAGGTTGCTCCAAGCCCCATCCAGCCTGGCCTTGGACACTTCCAGGGATCCAGGGGCAGACGAAGCTTCTCTGGGCAGCCTGTGCCAGGGCCTCTCCACCCTCCCAGGGAACAATTTCTTCCTAATAGCCCATCTAGCCCTACTGTTATAGTTACTCTTTCAGTTAATTACTCCAAGCTCTTCGAAAAGCAGGTTCTTCTTCAATAACTAACAGCAGGAACTGTGGTCACTGCAATCAAGTTTATAAAATCCACTTTTACCTGCAGCTGCTTTACAGAGAATAAACAGCCAAGATTAGACAAACGTCACGGCAGCAAGTCACAGCTACCGCTCAGCAGATGCAGGACACCAGTCCCCGCTGCTCAAGTGCCCAAGGGAACTGTTAATTAAGTTTCCATTCCCTGCTCCCAGCAGAAACCACAGCCCACTGTTTGCTTCAAGGCAGGCATGTTCAGAAAACCCACACAAACTCCAACAAAACGACTGATTATGGGAAACCCTACACTTAGAAGTCTCAAAATCCACAGACACATCAAGTCATTCCCTAAGACACCAGTCAGGCTGAGAGCTGAGCAGGAAGTAGCAGGGCAGAGCACGTTTGGTTGTGTGCTCTCGGGGTCGAGGAGAGTAAAAGCAATGACTTGAAGCCACACATTTTGTCTCCTCAGGAGACCTCTCAGTGAGCAGAGGGGGCTCACAGCTACCACTGGTGCTCGGTGCAGCGCAGGGATGCTCAGGGAAGGGAGCACGTTGTCAGCTCGCTCTTTAATTACACAGCTACAATTCCATTATAGCTAATTCAGCAGTGAAGTCACTCGGGAAGGGAAAAACTGCTGCCACGCAGGAAAGCAGAGACACGGAGTGAAGGAACCACCAAAAGGGAAGGATGCCAGCAATACATGAAGCATCTTTAGTAATGCTTACTCACACAAGTGGGCTGGCTTTTTCTCTAGTCAGTTTTGCAATGCAGTGCCAATTAACTTTCGCAAAGGATGGTGTCAGCAATTCCAGCCTGCCCCGGAAGCAGTGGCAAGTGGAGCAGCAGAGCACTGCGTGGCTGATTGGGAACAGGAAGGTGAAAGTCAGCGTGACAGTTTCACTTCCCAAACATGTCAAAGAGCAAGAAGAAAAAAGGCAGAACCACAGAAACAATTAGAGGACATTTAGCTCAAGCATAATTTCTACTGCAGTGCACAATCAACCCCATACCACCACTGGAGCACGTCAAGCCTGAGAGGCAAAAGGTGAGGAAACACCCGGACAAGGCACAGAGCTCGTGGCAGCCAAAACTGCACAGGCTACGGAGTGCAATGGGAGAATCCATTATCTGGGAGCAGAGGGCAAAATTCATGCAGCAGGGAGAGGAAGGAGGAGGAATCAAGGTCAAGCAATCAGAAAACGCTAATTTAGGCATCGTTGTTTGGCCTGAGAGCAGAGAGTTTGGACAAACAGCTTTAGAGGAAGTTAAAAGAATGACGTCAGAGACTTACCAGAGCAAAGGCTCAAAACTTGGTAGGGACAAAAGGAACTAACTTTAGGAAAATTACAAACCCCATTAGAATCACAGAATCATTTAGGCTGGAAAAGACCTCTGAGATCATCAAGTCCAACCTGTGGCTGATCCCCACCTTCTCACCCAGACCAGAGCACTGAGCGCTACGTCCAGTTGTTCCTTGGACATCTTTCCAGGGATGGGGACTCCAACACCTTCAATGCTTGACAACATTTTCCATGAAGGACTTCTTCCTTATGTCCAACCTAAACCTTAAGGCTGTTCCCAGTCACCCTGTCCCAGCTCCCTGGGAGCAAAGCCTGACCCCCACCTGGCTGCACCCTCCTGTCAGGGAGCTGTGGAGAGCAAGGTCCTCCGACCCCCCTTTTCTCCAGGTATAGAAAGGGACACACAGGTGTCCTCCCAAAAGCATCAGCTCACTTTTAACACCCCCACGATGAAGAAAAGGCCAGCGACTCACTGTTAACTGCAACCCATTCATTTAAGTCTTCCCCCTCTGGAAGCATCACAGCCATCCGGAGATTGCCGCTTCCCAGCGTGGCCTCAGCATGTTTTAGCAGCTCGTACTGATGAGACCCCTCGGGAATATTCTTCTTTGGTTTGAAGGTTTTGGAAGAGCGACTACCACTGCAAAAGAGAGAGGAAATACTTAGAAACCTATTGGAAGTACAAAGGAAACAAGCAGACCAGTTCCAGGTAAGGACAAGATCAACATTAAATACTTTACCCGCTCACATATTTTCACGTTGCAACAGGGTATTTACCAAAAACTGGGATGCTAAAGTAACAGGTATTCTGACTTTTTAAAAACCATTTTCTTTTTTTAAACCATTTTTCTAATCACTTTCTTACCTATAATTTTGTTTGGAAAAATGTGGACTGGCTTAGAAAAAAAATAAATTCAGACATTTGAATTTTAAACCACAGCAGTGAGCCTGGATGGCACATGAACCCCTAACGTGTCACAAACATGACATGTAGAATTAAATATTTGCAGAGAAGTGTCAAATGAGCCAATATTTTTGAGTATTTTCGTGTATGAGCTGAGAAAAGACTTCTGTCAGAACAGGCCAACTGAATTCCAATGCAAGGGCAAAGATGTGAAACCCAGACAGCACAATTTTCATTACCAATATTATCCAGGTCTAATTTCTTCATATAAAGACTCGGCCAATGTTTCACCATCTCTCTAAGGACCAAACAGAATTTTTTGTTGGTGGGGTACAAGGGTTGTCTCTCTTTAATCTAGGAAGAAATCCTTTGCTTAGGAAGACCTTCTCCCCTGGGAGGGTGGTGAGGCCCTGGCACAGGCTGCCCAGAGCAGCTGTGGCTGCCCCTGGATCCCTGAAGATGTAAGGCCAGGCTGGAGGGGGCTTGGAGCAACCTGGCCTAGTGGAAGGTGTCCCTGCCTGTGGCAGGGGGTTGGAATGAGATGGGCTTTGAGGTCACTTCTAACACAAACCATCCCGGGATTCCGGGATTCTGTTCTATGGTCCCAGAGCTGCTCCGACTCTCCCAGGCTCCGAAGGAGCAGCAGCATCCTCCCCTTCCCGCAGGCCTCTGCAGTATTCCTGGGTCCTGGGTGTTGTGAAGAAGCGCTTGGCTGGAGTTCCAGGGATCCTGGGATGGTACAGCCGTGTACATTCACATGGACACCCGACCAACACCAGTGCAGCCAGCTGCTAAATCAAACCAGGAGCCAGAAGGAGAAGGAGGGATCCTGCTCCCATCTATTCTGTTACAGGATACTTCTAACCGCTCCCAGTCATCTGGGCCTCACCCTAAGCCAGGATACCAGACACAAATCCTGAATAAAATAATTGCCTCCCAGTGGGAGTGAGAAGCTTCTGCGGCTCAGGGAGTTGCCGTCACCTCCCACCCCTCCAGCCACCTGCATCTGGGGCCAGGCCAGGCTCAAACCAGCTCTGAAGAAAGAAGAAACTGAAAAAAACTCAAGCAAAAACCCCAAATCTCTTCACTGACTACTTAAACCAAATTATTTTCTTTTCAGGAAAACAGCTACTTTAGAGGCACTTTCTAAAGGGAGTGAAAATACAACCTAAAACAACTGGAGAGCAGAAGAGACTGGGATCATTACCTTTCCACATATGTCAGTGTAAGCAGAAGGAACCCAGTGTGAGCTAAACACAACCTTTAGGAAAAAGGTTATGAAATAACTAACCCAAGAAACTGTTTGTGTTTTAGCACAAAGAGTAAGCCCAAAAAAGGGACGAGGGTTTGGGAACAGGGCACAAGGAAAGCACGGCGAAGGAATTCCCTAAGTAAGTAGTTTATTCTGAGAAAGTCTGGGTAGGAATTCACCGTACCCACCCCAGCTCATGAGTTTGCCAGACAACAAACCAAGTCACTGCAGGTCTGCTGAATGCCCTGCACAGATCCATGGTCAAGGAAGCGGAAAAACGCAACGTTGGAAAAAGCTTTAGGTAGCATTTAATCCCTGCTCCCCACTTCACAGAAACAGGGGGTCTCTTCCCATAAGCTGTAGAATGATCTACAACTCTAAATAGGCCATTCCATCTTTGCCTCCAACACCTTTCTGATCTCTGCTTCTCAAATGCAGTACAGCCACCCTAAGACAGCAGGAAATGGTCTCACACAAAAGGCAGGCATCCAAAAGGAAAAGTAATTGGGACAAATGCAGCCTGGTAGTCGTCGCGTGCTATGGAAACACCTGCAAATTTGGCAATAAATTATCAGAATTCCGTGCATTTATGCAGTTCACCGAAGCCAGTTAACACACTCCTTGAGACACAGCTCAGGGACAGCCTAATGCAGCCACTCTAACCCAAAATCTTCATATGGCGTGGTTTTCCTTGGAAAGTCTGCTTATAAAGATTGCATTAATAAACATAATTCCAATTACCTTATTAGTTCAGAAGCTCTCCTATTACTTAACCAAATAAATATTTTTTTCCTACTATGCCAACCTGTTTCATATGACAGATCCAGAAAATTGTCTTGTTCCAGGTCTATTTCCTCAGCTCCTTGAGCAATCAGTGAAAAAAGTAACTTGAAAGAGTCCTGCCTGATGGCCAGCACTAAGCACAATCATCTATGTCTGGGTCAAGTAACATATTTTTATTTTCAGCTACATGCCATAATGGAATTAGCCATTTCTGTCAAGGTTTTCAAGTGCTCCAAGCAAGTAGGCACCACCTGCCTTTTCCTGTTAAGAGTCTCTGAGGTCTCCTCCATATATTAATGCAGAAGCCAGAGGGGACAGAGAAACCAGGGAAGATCACATTTTCCTTACACATAAAAGGGTCATGAAATGGGGGAGCACACTGCATCACCCCCACTGTTTGCCACAACCAATTTGCAGCCCGTTCCAGGAGAACCGACTCCTCAAGAAATTCCTGCGATTCCAAGGACGCTTTGCTCCCTTCCCTCCCACATCCGACGTTTCTAGCAAACGATGCCCTTCTATTTTTGCAGGGAGCTGCAGCCCCAGCAGTGCCAGCTGCAGCCCGGCCCAGCACTAAATGAGGAACCGAGCCTGAGGCAGCTGGCTCCCGAGCCGGGCTGCGTGCGGAAGCGGGGCTCGGGAGCCTCGGCAAGCCCTTCCCACCAGAGCGAGCCCACGCAGCCACGTCACCACTGGCGTGTAAGCAACAACGCCAGATTTCCTCCAAAGCTGTCATTTTAGCCACTCAGCTGCTGGCAGGGCGTGGGTTTTGTGATGCAGGTTCTGCAGGCTGCTCTGTCTCGGGCTGGTAAGAGGATGTTTCCAGAAGAAAGGAAAAACCTGAGGTGTTCTTGCTTACCTCACGCTGGCTCAGGAGCTCATCTCCGCTTCACACACAGCACTGGCAGATGCTCTGCACTCAAAGCTGCTTAAATATCCAGCCTCAGCTTAAATATCCTCCTGATAAACTTCCCAGTAACTGCTCCCAGGAGAATTCCTAGGGCTGGCCCAGCTTAGACCTCCTCACTCGCAAGCATTTGTCCACAGAGCCTTTCAGCAGAGATTTTTTTTCTAGTTTCACCAAGTCTGCTGCAGATTTGGGGAAACCTGAACTAAACCAGGCAAGTTTAGGCTTTTTATCCATAAAAATTAACCCTTCACAGCTCGTTCTCACCACACAACTAACACCAGGCTCTCATCTACTGTGCAGTGGCAGGATTTGCACCATACACCTGCCTCCTACATTCCTCTAACTGCTCCATAATGCTGAGGCCCCTTTCCTTGGTGTAAGGAGCGAGTAGCTAACTCCTGGAGGTACAGCTGTACCACTCAGCGTCTCCCCTAAGGCATCACCACCATGGCCAGGCTGAAATAAGCCCTTCAAAATATTTGGAAACGCTCAAGAGATTCTCAAAAAGCTGAACTCAAGACAGTGCACAGAACATTTACCCAGGGCATGGAAACTTGTCCTATGTTTATTCCTGCTTTTTCATCTCCAAACCCCTTTACAAGCATAATTAATCCTAACAAAGTGTCTTTGAAGTAGGGATCATTAATGCCTTGTTATACAGGGAAACTGAGGCAGCAACTCACTGCCACAGGCCAAGGAGTGAGTTTACATGAGAAGTCCCCAAGTTTTAGCTCTGCACTTCTTTGTCTCTCTTCTCCTGCTGTGCCTCTTTTCAAACACAGAAACACTCAAAGACAAGACCCAAATTCCAGAAAAGCAAACATTTCCAGCCTTTAAACAATAATAGAGGCCTTCAAATGATAACATCCTGCTAAGAATAGAAACATCAGAGTAAGATCGGGTTTGTTTCCACCGACCAACACGTCAACATAGAAATTAAAATAAAAACTCAAGCTACTTTTTGGCAATGAAATCAATAGCTGCAGCCTTTAAACAGGCTTTCCCGCTGACAACCACACCATCAGGAGGACAGCAGGTAAAACTATGCTGAACATATTCAAAACCTGCACTGATGAGACTGAACTTGAGCATTTCTATTTATAAAACTGGACAGTCGCAACATTTCTGTTCTGAAGAGAGACTGTGAGAGCAAAGCGTTGCTTCCTTCAGCTCTTACAGCACCAAAAAGTCAACTTTTTCCAATCCAATTCCCATTCATTGCAGTAAGGCTGTCTCAGTCCAGTCACTTGAAACTACAGGTAACAAAAACAAGGTAAGAATTCAGGATGCATTCCATGCAGCAGTTCTGGGAAGCAGTTAGGAGCTACCAACTCCTCACACAACACAGTTGCTCTCCCAGAAGGTAAGGCAATGGTTAGAAAGCAATTCCAGGCCTAGAGCTTTTGTTTTGGTTTGTTTAAGGAAGAACCAGTGGCACTGACTTGAAAAACTTCCACAGTGACACATGGTCACTGCTACAGGAACAGAATACATGGGGTTTATTGTTTTTTAGCTATGCCACAGAGTAACTTCAGTTCTCTACAGGCTTTTCAACCTGAAGATGCTTCTCAAGGGGTACAGTGACCATGATCATCATAACTGATTTGAAATGGTGCCTCCTTCCACTGCAGTACTGGCAGGGAAATCAGTGTTTCTATGAGAGTTTTCATTCTCTACTCATCAAGGTGGGGACTGAAATCTGGCTTCCCCTTCTAGGAAAAAAGGCTGTCTTGACAGACTGAAGTTCCCTACAGGATGGCAGATGAAAAAGGCACAACCTCATGAACAGGTCTTAAAAAACACAGGTCCCATTACACACAAGACTCCACATGTTAAAAGAGCAGACGTTTATCAGATCATTCACATCCAGGAAAGAGAAAGTTACTTAAGGTAGCCTTAAGCAACAGTTTTGCTTTTGCTTGCCCCAGCCACCACCCCTCAGTGTCAAAGCTGACATAACTTGTACACATCCATATTCTTAAAATGCTTTTTTTTTTTCTCCTATACATAGTTTAGAGTCAATGACTTCGAGCCAGTGTGAGATTGGTCCAGCACAACTCTTACGTGCACCGGAACATACCTGAAGGGAAACCTCGGCTGGCTGAGCTCTGAGCAGGGGACAAGTGCCTGGTGTTTGGAGAGCTTCCCTGTTCCCTGTGCCCTCACTCCCCCTGCAGCGGCACACAGTGCCAAATCCACAAGGATGTTAGGTGGCCACAGCCTGTTTTCCAGCCAAGCCAGGCACCTACGCTCCCCTCTGCCTCCGTTTTCTCGTTTGCAAGCCGAGAAAGTGCTTGTAAACAAGAGGGAGGTGTTATGCTACAGCACTCTTGTCTGCTACAACCCCACCCAATGGTGTTCCTGCTGTTTACCCACTTGGACGCAACCCTTCTGCCAAGTAATCCCGATTCCCAGTGCAAGGAACAAGCAAGCATCCAGAACCCCATCCCATGACCGGGAAATCATCATCAGTTTGCTATGCTCACAACCAAAATAAATTCCCCTGCCTCATTTACAACACATTTCATTTAATACACTTTCATCTCCCGGAAAATCCTCAAAATAAACACAGCAAGTCACAGTTGCCCTCACTGGATACTACCAGAGCCCTGTCTGTGCACTCCAAACACAATTAAACTACTCCCAAGGCAGCCAGCGGTTGCGGAAGTGACTCAACCTCTCCTGCCTTGTTCCCTGCAGGACTAACAGAGAGGGGCAGGCCAGAGCCACAAACAGCAGTATGCAGCAGTATCCACCACAGAGAAAAGCTTGGATCAAAGTTTTCCAGGCAACCGTGCCCTCCCGACTGGCAGAGACAGGCAGGCAGACACGGGGACAGCACAGGCACTGGAACACATCCGTGGCACAAAACCTGCAGCCTCCCAAAAGGCTCGCTGCGTGTGCTTTATGGATGCCACTGCACTGCTGCTCCCAAGTGTCTCACAGGCTTTTTCCGAGAGCTTTAGGACCACCAAACTCGAAACACATTTTCACTCCGATTAGCAACAAAGAAGCTTGCAGCAGAGACCCAAGCACCTCAGCATGTTCTCCTCTTCCTGACATCCATCTGAAATCCTGTGGCATGAGAGGAATCAAGATTATCCCAAACATTTTGTTGCACACTCACAGGAATCCACTCTCTACCTTGAGGCAAACACAATGCTGTTTTCACCCACAAAATTTCAAGCTTACTACCAATAGACTTGGTATTTTTCAGAAAGGTGAGCACTAGTCTTGGCTGTTCTGTTGAGTCCTTTCAATCAGACACAGGTTCCTCAACTACTTCAATATTAACATTGACTGTGTACATACAAACATACACCTCATGGAACTGCAAGGAATAATCGAAACTAGATTTATTTCTTCTAACATCCTAATATTCACGTGGTACTTCTTTAAAAGGGCAGGCTACTGGAGCTTTGAAGAAGGTAAACACAAAGTATTCCTTCTTTCCAACTGCTTTGTTTTTTCCTGTGAGATGGAGTTCACTATTTTGAACACTTCAGTCCCTAATTAAGCCCCCTGCAAGCTAAAGAGCACTGTTTCCTCACTAATGTTACCCTCTTTTCTCAGGAAACCTTTATTTCTGTCAATTAGCATCAGCCTGCTCAGAAGCGAGGGCACAGCGTGAACTCCAACTCAAGTCAGAGCTTCACCCAGTAAAGTTTCCAAGCTCCAAAGTTTCCACAAAGGTTCGAACCTCTTTACTGCCAGAACGTACCTAATACACCATTCAGTGGACACAACCACACTTCTTTTTTGTAAAACCTACTTTTTCCCATATATAAAACTGAGCAATTCATAAAACCAATATAAGGAAACACATAGAGTTCCGAGTCTGGGTTGCTCCTTTCAGAGACACGCCGGATGGTGTTCCAAGGAAGGACCCTGGAAGTGTCCACAAAAAAAGAATGTTTACTAAACCATTTAAGTAGGCACAAAGGAGTTCCAAGATCTTTCCCCAAGTAACTGAGAATATCCTGAAGTGGCCTAGAGAGCTCCAGCCTGCCTGGGGCAGCCTCACATGCTGCCAGTCTCATAAAGTGTCCCCCGGATGCTGGGGCAGAAGGCAAAGGGGGAGCGTGCCCAAGAAATAAAGCAGGTGACGAACAGTGTTCGCCTACCTGTGACTCCTTGACTCCAGCACTTCTTCCCCGTGATAAACACGGACAAGCATCCCACACAACAGGTGTCCGCTGCTTCCCACAGCAAACTGCTCCTCCTGCCACGCAGATTTCCTTACGTTCAGCTGAATTATCTGTCCGTTCGTGACTAATGCCCTCTGCGTCCCCAGCTGCTGCTAACAGTCACACCCTGTAAATACATTTACAAGTAGGAAGCAGAGCTTTGCAGAAAGCCATCTACAACCCGCTGAGGGTGATAAATCGCAGTAATAAAAGCTTGGCTCTAGCATCAAATTAGATCCTTACTTGTACACCAAATATAGTGCTTGGAGAACATGCCTCAGAACATGGATGGCTTCCCAAAATGCTGATCAGTGCTTTTGGAAACCAATGCTTAATGAATGACTAAAGCAAATCTAGTCATACAACCTAAGAAATCGCATCAGGGCATTTCTAAAGGAAGAAAAAAAGGACTTAACTGAAGACTTTAAGACAGTCTCCAATCCTTTTAAACACAATAAAAAGAACCATGTCTTAATGTGCTTAGGGAACAGGCAGTGAAAGGAGAAATTTAACTAAATTTTCATGGGGAAAGAGTCACTTTAGCACTTTCAAAAAGGCTGCCCTTTACTGTAACCCCCACGCAAAACAGGCTGAGGATAGGAACGTGGCAAAGGACAAATGCTCTGCAACTTCCCAACAGAAAATCCTCAAACAGAGATGGAAGATCACACTTACATTTGGATTAATCTGCAAAACAGGGTCTGGATCCAGGAACTAACAATCATTAGAGGCAAGAAACGATACAGAGAACAACAGGAAGAAGGAATGAACAGGAGGCAGCAATGAATAATCTAACGGCTTTCCAAAAATACACTGCATTATCTCACCCCCAAGTATTTCTTACGCACCCCCCACATTTAATAAAATCCTGTATGTGCCATGTGTAACTAACTATCTTCAGGAAAATTTGCTTATCTCTTCCAAAGTATCTTATCAGGAAAACCCACCTGCCTGAAGCATCTCAGAGGAAACGACTGCTCCTTACATAGACAGGAGCGCATTTCTTTTGAAATTACTTAAACTGGACAGTTGAGCCCAAAGTCAGTGTAACTGTGCTGTGAATTTAAATATACAGACTTTTCCTCTTTTATTTTTTCCACTCCCATTGCAGCAAGAAACTTTAAGAAGAGCTGTTCACCACAAAAGTTAATAAAAGGACAGTAGAGATGCTGTTTTTCCTAAAAGGTACACCTCAGCATTTGAAAAAGCAACTTTATGTGTCCATAAAGTAAACGACAAAGTAATGCCATTTTGATTCCTGGATCCAGAACACTGAGCAAGTCCCTAAAACAATCAATCCATTCAAGCAAAACCAGGACTGTGCTACTGAAGTTGGTAAAAACACAATTAAAGCACCAGCTACCAAAACAAAATAAGGGTTATTTCATTAAGGTCAACATAGAGAACCCACCCAAACACTATTTGGGTTGAAATTATTTCTGTATGAAAAATCAGTTTTCTCAATTTTTAGCAAAAGAGGAATTTACCAAAGCTTACTTAAGCTCATTTGTTCTCTTTGTCATAACGAAAGGAATTAGACTTGTGATAAAGACAACAAATCCAGGCATTATGAGTCCTTATCTGCAAGATGCTCTCCTTCAGTGAGGAAGGGATTAAGATTTGGTACGTCAGTATCTTGAGAACTCAAGCAATTAACTCCAGAGACAAGTGACCACACTGAAAGACGAACAGGTGCAAGGACAGACAACAATAACAACAACAAAAAAAATACCGAAGCAAATCTCAATTAAAATCAAGTGAAACATGGGCTGGATTTCTTAAGGTATGTAAGAACACCAAAAAGAAGGGAGTCCTGCCAAAGATCAGCTGTGAACTGGAGAAGGAAGAGAAAGAAGAGGGGGTGAATAAGTCTCTTTTGGTCTTCACACACTAAAAAAAGCCAGAATGAAAGTTGGGACAAGAAGCTAAGGTCATAGCTGGATTTCAGGGGGGAACAAAGACACAAGAAGAGTGAGTGAATTCGCTTCCATGGACTGCTTCTAAAAGTATCAAAATACATTTGCAAGGCAAAAACTACTGTTACCTTCATGAATTCACATGGTGGGACTGACAGACAAAATTACCATCTCCTCCACGTGAACTGACTGACTGCTGACTCAGGCTAAGGATTTGAAATGGGAAGCAAAGCCTCGAATCAAGCAGAACACGCCCGAGACGCACCACGCTTTGTATCTAAGCTCACTAAGAAATCACAAGTTACTTCAAACTTAGTCTCCAGGAACCAATTTAAGCTACATAGATACATGCAAATCCTCGGCTCTCATTCCCTTCTTTCACATCCCCTCCCCAAAACATTGACCCAAGCACCAGTGCTCCGGGAAAGCATCTGAGAGACCTGTATACTCAGATGACAAAGCAAAGCACTGGATCCTCACAATCCCACGTCATGAAACGTAAAGGCCAGAGAAATCTTTCCAAGTCTGAGAAAAGTAATAGTTGTACTCAGTTCTAGCTGAAAACAGATTTCAGAGCGGCTGAATTTATAACCCACAGTCTCCCAGTGTATTTAAAAGGAGGAAAAAAAAAAAAGAACAAAAGCCAAACAGCAAGTTCATTGTAGCTCAACTCTAATAGGAAGTGGCTTAGTTTACAAATGCTAAAAGCATCGCAAAGCATGTCCTGCGGTTTAGGCTGATCTGTGGGTCAGAGGCTTATTGATAGCTCTGGCAGCAAGATCTGCCTTACTGCTTAACGAGGGAAGACTTAAAGTGGCCAAATTTAATGCAGTTATTTACTTCTCTAAGAAAAACAAGCAGCTTCCTTCTGTCAGCCTCTTGCAACCCTCCAGCCACTGCCTGGCGGACAAATGCTTCTAATATTTTATCCTGTTTCAAAGGAGATAAAAAAGACCGCGTATCTCTCAGGACAGCACGAGATGGTACTGTGACCCCCATGGCTGTTGCCACAAAGAGGCCCTAAATCCACTGTGTGAAAATTAAAAGGTGAAATGCCTTTATCAAAGGGCAAAGACGAAAATCCCAGCCACTCTCCAGCGAACAAATCCCCGCAAAAAGCGACCCACGTTCCACCACTCCTCCCTGCAAACAGCTAACGCCATTGGATCACTCACACTGCAAACACAGAGGGAAGGACAAACAAGGGAAAACAATCGTGGCATAAAAGCAAACAATTAGGAAGCAATTAAGACCGGACATCACTGCGATGTAGTAAACACAACTTTCACACTGAACAATGCCTCTCCTCCTATGCTTTTTCCTTCGTTCCAAACGAATGTTTCTATCTGAGGAGCTATCTCACAACATTTAGAAGTGTCAGTCACTCACTTCACCTACTACATGTTCCCAAAACACAGCAGTAGGGGCAAAAGTCGTTTTTCCAAGCGCCAGGCCAAGTGCAGACATCTCACAGCCTGAACTAGTCTGCACAGCTCTTGTGACTCTGAGGCAGACTCATTCTTGCAGAAATAAAAGCCAGGCAGCAGCTTCCTCGCTCTCTACCTCCAACCTCACTGATAAGGCAGCAGCACTTCATTATCTGACACCCTAAACCCCACGTTTTACTTCGCTTGAAGTTCATCGTCAGAGCTGATTCCATTTAAACCCCACCGCTACGGAATACTTCTGCTTTCCTCAAAACTCAAAATTACCACTACCAAGGCTTTAAAAAAAATTCTTCAGTAACCTGGCAGTAGCTTTACAGCTGTCTCTCCAATTCACTTATGGGAAAACTCAAGAGAGTTCTCAATCCTGCTACCTTCAAAAAAAAACAAAAACAAAGAAAAACCCCAAATGGTACTGGTTAAGCAGCTGATTTTATGTTAACACATTCCTGTGTGGAGAGTCCCTGCCCTGCTCCTGCAGTAGCCTTACGCTCCTTAAAACTGAAGTAAACAAATACATTAAAGCACAGGGGGGGGAAAATACCTGGATGTTCGCTGTATTTCCCATTTCTAACAGTTTGCAAATGCCTACACGCTGATTTTTCCACGAGCAAATTCCAGTTTAGGAGTGCCTACCAGTCCTCTGGGGGAGTCCTTGACCAAGGGGAGATAAACACATCTCCAGAAGTATGGAAGGAGCACTCACAAAGCACTCGGCTGCCACACTGCCCACATTATGAAGGGAATTCCATGGACAAGGAGTGGCAACTCAGCACCTCGGAAAGCTGAGGAAGGGACAACAACTCTTGTTGCTCTCCAAGAGCAGGAGCAGCCTGAGGATCTGGGAAGGCCACACCGCTTGTCAGTCTGGGAACAAACCCATCAGCTGTGATTTTGGTATTAATCTGCAAGAGATGTAAGGGGGAAGAAAAGTAATGCCTCACTGCCTTCTGCACGTGTATTTACACACAAAGTATGATTCCAATTAAAAAAAAAAAAACAAACAAACCCCAAAAACCAACAAACCATGTGGAGCATCAGAAGCAGCTGCCAGGCTCCACTGTGCTGTAGAACAAGGCAGAGAAGGAAGAGCACATCATGCCCCAGTTTGGTCTACAAGTTAACTTGGGCCTTCACTCACAAAACATACGTGCCCCCAACAACAACCACTCACCCTCGCTCACCTCCAGCAGCTCCTCATCCTTCCAAGACTGATCAGGCAGCAACTACTTAAATCAATCTCATTTTTAAAAAACCCTGTGCCGGAATCTTCGGAGAGGGATTCACTAATCCAAAGATAGGGGTTCTGTGGGTTTTTTTTAAAGAAAAGACAATTTCAGAACTTCAGTATTAAAAATGAATCTTTTCCTTTTATAAATAAATGGTTTTCATCTAGCTTCTTTTTTATGTAAGTTTTGCCAGCGGAGGATAACACAAGCATGTTACCATATGGCACGCCCACCAGAACTATCTTTAATTTTTTTCCTTGGAGATGTAAGCTAAAGTACCTGCAACTATGCTGTAATTTCCTTTTACAGAGAACTTACCAAGAAGTGTTTTTTTGGAACTGCAGATATTTTCTAGTCCAACTCCCATTTTTAAATAGTTTTTAAAGATTTGGGATGACCTGTTCAACCATTGGAGAGGTTTACAAAGTCTTTTCAGAAAGGAAGAAACGGATCAGAAAGAGAAAAG
The DNA here is from genome assembly GCA_013398015.1 of Oreocharis arfaki. Classification (NCBI taxonomy): domain Eukaryota; kingdom Metazoa; phylum Chordata; class Aves; order Passeriformes; family Paramythiidae; genus Oreocharis; species Oreocharis arfaki. The sequence continues at coordinate 452,445 of VZRR01014144.1, read as the reverse complement.
CCCGGCGCTGAAAATAACAATTGCTGTCAAAACCGAGTTGTATTAATTCAGTGACTCGCCTCACAAGACAGTCTTTTTATAGGGTTCCCCATAAGCAGAGAAAACAATGGTTCCCCTTGATTTTATTTCCCACCCCCCCACGTAGCTTTATATGTCACTGGCCCTAGCAACAGGGAAGAATAGCCACGGATCTGTCAGCAGACAAGGCCCGCACGAGGGGGGCCCCACGCACCCGGTGTTATCCAAGCACAATCCCCCTGTTATTTGACAACAAGGAAGCCTGCGGGAGAACACCGCTTTTGGCACCGTGCTGGGTGTCAGACCGACAAGCTGCAGCCCGGTCCCTGACGATAAACCCGCACGACGGGCTCGCTGCCGCGCAGGAAACCTTCCCGGTGCGCAAGGACGATCCTGCCCGGCTGCCGCATCCTCACGGCCAGCCCCAAACTGTGAGTCAGCTCACAAAAGGACAGCGGTGTCACTGAGGCAGGGGAAAGCAGCTCGGACAAACACCGCTGGCACCCCCCCGACAAGCGGAGCGCACTGACAAGGCGGTGAAGAACTACTATGGAAGACTATGTTACAAGTACTGGGGGGTGGGAGGTTTGAAACGTTTGAAAACGTAGGGGGTTTGCAGCTCAAAACGCAAGCTGGCATCATTAAACCTGCACACATCCAAGCATTGTCTTGGAATAACTCTTATCAAGCTGAAATTCAAGTCTGACAAAAGGTGATGCTAACTTTCTGGATCCCTAAAAAAAAGCCAAGCAACCAAAAACACCACCAAAACTCCATGACAGCAACACAGAAAGTTCCCCATGTCTCCTCGAGGCCTGGCAGGCATATTTTCAATTTATTTTTAAAAAAAAAAAACATTTCTAGACTGCAGATGAGGCAAATTAGGTGCCGTCTACAGCACTCTGCCAACAAGAGCTGAGGCAGCTTTGCCAACATTTCTAGCTTTACCGTGCACTAACTCTAGTTTCCATTTCTATATTTCATCCAGAAGGATGACTTGGAACAATGGAGGTGGGGGTAAAGCTTTGCTTTCCTAGGTTTCAGAAGGGTCTGGAAAAAGAAACAAGCATCTCGTTATTGCCTGTGACAGAGGGTGGAGGGTTTCATGCTTTTCCATTCCCAGTTAGCCAAATGCCACGGAGAGGGAGGCTCTCTAATTTGCAAACCAGACTCCCAGGACACTCGAAATCCTGTCCCCCCTTCTCCACCGTGGCAGCTGAGAATTACGAAGGAGGGGGACAGCTGGGCTTCTCATTAGGAGCACCGCGCCTCCATCCACGGACAATCATGTGCACCCACCTCCCGTTCGCAGCTGAGAGGTGAATTCAGAATCCCTCTGGGGCCACGGAGCTCGACGGGCGAGCGGGTTGGGTACGGCAGAGTTAAAAAATAAATGCAAGGGAGGGACTGAGGAGGAAGCCAGCGCCAGGGCTATTTGTCTCCATGAGAACACAACTTACTAGAACACTCCAGCTCGGAGATAAAGTCTCTTCTCTAAACCCAGGCTACGTTTACATCTGCTGGTTATCAGTGCAAGCCTCTAAGAACTGTCAGATTTTCCGGCAACAGTCCCACGAGCTGCTCGCACGGAACCCGGAGTGTGCGGGAACACTCAGCGGGGACGAGGCCTTAATGGAGCTTGGCTCTTCCAGGGCGCCTTTTTCAGCTGCCTTGATCGCCCTTCTTTCCCTAGAGCGCATCTTCGCCGTAATTAATAGGTCACTGAACCGGTTTATGTTAATTGTCACAAGTACCTCGTCTTTGTTTCCAAGGGGAGGGACCAAAGTTCATTCGGTTCTTGCCCACGAAGCAAAATTTAAAGAAGTGGGGTTCTGCGCGCACCTGAATCGCCACCGACTCCTGAGGGAGCTTTTTCCTGCCGCAGAAAAGCCTGGCCAGCTCCTCATCGGGGCTCCGGCAGCCGGGGAGCCCCACCTGCCCCTTCACCTGCACCGGGATTCACTTCCACACGCCAGCTCCTAACTCAGCTAAGACACACAACGCCTTGACACCAACCTCTGCCCGCCAGAAACGAGAAACCCGCATGAAAACACCATAAAAGCCCGGGGAGACCCCTCGGGTGGGTGTTTGACCCTGACCCCGCTCTCGCCTATCCAGCGACACCCCTTCGCCGGGCAGCACGGCGCTCACTGGGGAAGTCCCCCGGGCTGATAATCCGTGGCTGTTTCCAAACTCGTGTCCGTGAGGGGAAGCCGTGCGGGAAGGGGACGCCCAGCTCACCCGCCCTCCAAACGCCCTCACG
>VZRR01014144.1:407377-445426 GCA_013398015.1 Oreocharis arfaki | reverse complement strand
CGCTGCGCCTGCCCCGGCCCGCCCCGGCCCCGGCCCCGCTCCTGGCCCCGCTCCCGGCCCGGACCCCGACCCCGCTCCGCGCCGCTCTCCGCGCGTACAGCCAGGTACGGCCGCGCGGAAATGGCGGGCACCGACCCCTGCGGGAAACTGCGGCCTCCCGCTTCTCACCCGGGCGCTTTTCTCCTGTGTCCGTGACAGGTCACAGATGCTCCGTCCCAGGAAGGTCGCCTCTCAGAGCAGGAGCCCGCCTCACCCAAGGCGGAAAGCGACAATGTTTTCCTCGTCAGGGCACAAGGATTCCCGTTCTCGTGCACCGAGGAAGATGTCCTTACCTTCTTTGATAGTATGGATGTTCATTTTGCTGCCTAACTGTTCTGCATGCTGGTATTGAGCCCATTAGTTCGTGACTACTTAACAGAAGGAAAGTTTAGACATCGTTAGCCAGAGAAAGATGAGGCCTTATTATTGCTGCAAAATTATTCACAATTGACACATCTAAAGGGAATAATCAGTTTCCAGACTGCTGGACACTGGCTAGAAGCTCATGCTTATGGTCTCTTAACTTTAATTGAACGAGTCTTTCCCTTCTTAATCAGTGTCTCCACAGCAAAGGCAATCCAGTTGAAAGTGATGCTCTTACAGACCATTATGGCTGGCCCAAACTCCTCTCTTTTCAAGAAACTGGAGAGATTTCTTGATTAAACTGCAGTGTTGCTTTCTGATCCTAATTCATAGCTTTTACATACCTTTGTAGGGCTGATCCTCCCTACTGTGCTGCAGCCTCCCAGCGGCCAGATGCAAGTTTTTAAATTATTTGCTAACCTGCCAAACTAAAGCCATTCAGTTTGACCTTAAGACTTCATGTTAGAAACACAAATGTTCTACCCTTTGTTCTGCAGTGCTGAGGGAATGAGCCCTGTGCACTGTAGTCAGGACGAAGAGATCCCCATGTTTGATGCAGTCCTGTATGTTCCTGTGTTGTGTGTCCCTTGGTTTCCAGGCTGTAGAATTCGAAATGGTGAGAACGGGATACACTTCCTCTTAAACAGGGATGGGAGGCGCAGGGGGGATGCCTTGATCGAGCTGGAGTCCAAAGCGGACGTCCAGAGAGCCCTGGAAAAGAACCTGAGGTACATGGGCCCACGCTACGTGAAAGGTGGGTTTGGAACAGCACGAGTTACGAGTTACATTGCCGTGAAATTCCCCAGGGAAAGAGAACTCCTTGGTTAGTGAAGGGGGCTGGTGTGAACAGGCACAGGGGTGGAACCGCGCAGCAGATCAGCCAGCAAGGCACCACTGGACCAAAATTTCCTAGGCTGGCCGTGGAAGGCAACGGGACAGGGCCACAGAGCGTGGGGTAGGGGAGGAAACAGGGTGGAGCTCTGCGGGGGGTGAGAGCTGCCTTAGGAGAGTGCCTGCGGAGTGCCTGCTGCCGGTGCCGCGTGGGAAAACGCTCCGTGCCCGCGTTCCTTGCAGTTTTTGAAGTCCACGACAGCGATGTGGAGGGCTTGCTGCGGAGCCTGCGGGACGAGTCACAGGCCATGAACGACGGAGTTGTGCTGCTCCGAGGCCTCCCCTTCACCTCCACCGAGGAGGACATCGCAGATTTCTTTGCAGGTAACTCAGCCTGGGCCGTGCTCTTCCTTTACCAGGCATTCGCTTCCTTAAGTTGATGCTGTTGTTCCTCAAGGAGCAAGGCAAAGCACGTGCGGCCTTGGAAACACCACAAGGAGTTGCTGTTCCCCGGAAGTCACTCAGGCTTTCTGAGCACCCTGCAGAGTTTCCCTGCACCTCTTGGCCTTGTGCAGGTCTAACCCAGGATCAGTACTTTCAGCACTCCGGTGTGGGGCCAGGGCAGGCAAAGGCAGGGGACCAGATGCTGTGATTTGCAGTCGGGTTGCTACCAGTGCATAATTTGGCAAACCTGAGAAGGAAGAATGCTTGTGTGACAGTTAGAGCGCAGGTGATGCAGCGTGGGTGATCCCAGCTGTGCCATCAGGATGGGGAGGTCACATATGCCACTTGAATCCTTGTCTCGTGCTCAGTGCTGGAGTAGTCCGGGTCCTGGCTCCCCAAGATGATATTCTACAGAACAAAAAGGGAAATTCACTGACTCTGACTTGAGTTTTAAAAAATACGGGGAAAAAACTACCATGATAAGAGAAAATTTCAAGTACATTTGTGCTCTTGATCTAATTGTTGTCTGGAACTTGGATTCACTTACTCAAAGCCTCAAGCTGATTCCTTTTCTAATTAAGGCTTCTGTGAAAACTGCCTTAAAGCAAATTGGAGTTTTAAAAAAGGTACTTAGGCCAGCATGAGCAGTTGTTTCAGAACTATCTAGCTGCCTAATTAGCTTGTCAAAACCAGAAGAATAAGGGGGAAAAAAAAAGGGCTTTCTGAGCTATAGCACAAGTTTCTGCCACAGTCAATGCCTTTTTCTCCCCTGCCATCTCTAGGTTTGAAAATAACAGACATAGCTTTCATTTACCGGGGAGACAGAAGAACAGGAGAAGCTTTCGTGCAGTTTGCGGCCCCCGAAATGGCAGCTAAAGCCCTGCTCCGGCACAGGGAATACATGGGAAATAGGTAGGTACTTCCCTGGAGTTCAGGAGGTAGGAGAACGTGGTGTGAAGCACCTGTGCGACTTGGAGCTCACTTCCTGACGGGTAAAACAGCTCATCTCACACTCACAGTGCAATTAAGGAGGGCAGAGGCACCTGCAGCACTCATAGTTTGGGGGAATTCGGGGCCTCTCAGAAAGTCTGCCATTTTTTAGGTGTTCCTGAAGACATTCTTATGAAAAGGGGTTACAGCCTCCGGAGTGGGGAACGCTAGATAGGCACAGTGTGCCCAGGCCTCAGTGCATGGGGGTCCACTGCCTCCTTCAGACACGTGATCCTCCTGCCAAATTTCCACGAGGTTCCTCCATGACGTGGGCAATTTTGGCAGCAGTCCCCCTGCCCTTCAGCCCAGTGCTGGGCACAGCCAGTGTTTCCTCTCAAGGAGCCCCTGTTTGAAGCACAGCTTACCTGGCTTGAGTCCCTTCCCAGCAGTGACTGCTGGCCAGCACCACACCATCTCCCACCTCCTGGGAATTTAACCATCCCATTCTAGAGCACGGAGCCCTGTGCCACACCCTTAGCTCACAAGAGCCTCTCTCCTCTCAAACAGAAGCACAGGCCACCTTTCCCCAGAATCATAATATCATTTAGGTTGGAAAAGGCCTTTAAGATCATTGTGTCTGACTATTAACCTAAACACTGCCCACCCCACCCCCAAACCCTGCCTCTAAGCACCACATCTACCCAGCTTTTAAATACCTCCAGAGCTGTGCTCAGGAAAGGAAACCCAAACAACCAAAGCTTCTTTTCCCTGCTGAGTTTTCTGACTTCAATAATCTATGAAACTTTATCTGTACCCCACATAATAAAATATTTTTCCCAACCTTACCTCTCCTCCTTAGAGAGGACACCAACTTCCTTCCTTTTATTTCCTTACTTCCTGTTCCCAGGCTGCATTTCCTTGTGTTTGGCACCCTCTCCACTCTTGTTAAAAGCAAGCAGCTGCTGCATAGGCAGAATTGGATTAATTAATTAATTAGTAGGACTCCCCTCCTCTCGAGTAGAGATTAATTCCAAATCTACTGTTAATTTTTTTTTTGTCAGAACAAGAGCTGGCCTGAGTCGCTCACCTGAGCTCACACGCCTCCATTTCCATGCAATTAGCAAAGAAATGGAGGGGTTTTCAAAATTGCTGGCAGCTTGCTCCCATTCATTCTTCCTGGTTTTATCCAGAGCTGGCCTCCATCAGTGCCCAGTGCTGACTGGGGCCTCAGGGGGGCTGAGCTGTCAGCTCTGCTAGCCTGTGCACAGGGTTACTTCCCTTACTCTGGCTGCTCCCTGCAGGAAGGGAGGAAGGCCCCCTCCCTTGGATGTCCGTATTTCCTTTTCATCACACTGTTCCTTCAGTGCTCTGGAAACTGCCTGATTTAACACTGCTAGTGAAATCCTGTCAATTTCATAGGTCTCCACTGAAGTATTTCCTGTGACCCTTGGCATCTTGTGGTTCTGCCTGTTCTGGGACCTGTTTTAGGGTTGGGTAGGGTGTTAAATTTGGGGTATGTAGAAATCAGTGTGGTTTGCAGAAGTGCAGGGAGGGGAAAACAGCCTCAGTTAGAGGGAACTGTGCCAGTGAAATGTATTAATTATTCAGCACCTTGGTGGGCCACAGCAGGGCTCTCACCCCTGGTATCTGAGCAGAGCCAAGGCAGGGCACATCAGGAAGGTACTTCATCCAAGCCCCAAGTGCGGGGCATGCCATGTGCTCTTTCCCTTTGGATTCCAGGTACATAGAAGTGTATGTGAGCAGAAAGCACCAGATGCAGAGGCACATGCCCTACAGCAAGCAGGTGATGGCCTACTCCAAAGCGAGAAGAGAGTATGAGTCCGTCTCTGAAGGAAGGGGCTGGAGAGACACAGGAGGCTCCGATGCTGAAGGAGAAACTAGTGAGTCCCTCCCTGTCATGAGTGTTCCTCGAGGCCCCTTCGTGCCACCCCACGTGCCCCACAGCTTTCACATGAGGGAGGGGGGCACTGCAAGCACTAGTGATGGTTTTTCCCTCCATTCCACAGAATTGTGCAGGGAAGGAACAGAAAGCTCCAGGAACGTTTTGGAGTCTGAGAACACCTCATCACCACCACAGCACTTTGTCCACATGAGGGGTTTTCCTTCCCAAGCTAGTGCCCAGGACATAATAAATGTGAGTAACAGTGAGAGTATAGGTGAAGTGTGGTTATGTCATTACCAGTGCAAACCCTCAGTTAATTGTTACAGCTGCAGCAATTGCAGGCTTTTAATTAATTAGTGTTTGTTGGTCCTCAGTGCCCTGTGGCTTTGGACAGCTGTGGCCTCAGGGGCACAACAGGGATCTGCTTCTCTCCGTGAATGAAAAGGAATTAAGGCTTGCTGGGATGTGTTAATATCCATCCCTAGGCTTAAGGAGCCATTGAGAATCTAAAGCAAGATTTCAGAGAGCTGACTGCACAGAAATGGTAACAGTGTACATGGACCTGCACTGATGTGTGCAGAACGTGGGTGCCATGTGAGGATTTTTGTTCCTGGCAGGAGCTCCTATGCCAGGAGCTCACAGGGGGTGGGACAGGTGACTGGGGAGTGCCTCAGCTTCACCCAGATGGATCAGGGAGCTTTTTGCTGCTCAGGAGCTCAGACCCCACCCTGGCTTGGCAGGTTTTGGGGGTAAAACCATTGAGGTTCTGGGGAATAGGGTGCATTACTGTTGTTTCTTTCTCACCAAACTCTCTTACTTTCCTCCTTTTCAGTTCTTTGCTCCGCTGAGGCCCACAAGGATCTTGGTGGAATATAACTCCCATGGAGATGCCACAGGAGAGGCGGATGTGCACTTCAAGAGCCACAAGGATGCAGTCGCAGCGATGGCCAAGGAGGGGTCACAGATGGGTAAGTCAGAAAAAGAGAGGGGATTCTACAATCCCAGGACTGAGACCTCAGGGGGTTTGGCACAGCTCATCCAGCTGCTGTTACACCCTGTGCAGAGGGATCACTTGAGTGTGGCTTTCCAAGTTGTAATGTGCCATGGGCTTTGCAGGGAAAAAAAACAAGTGACACGTGCAAGTGTCTGACCTGAGCCCACCTCCCTTCCATTCCCCAGAGTGCTGTGCCATCGAATTGTTCCTGAATGAACATCCAGAGGGGAAGGAGAGCTGCTAGTGACAGCGGCACAGGCACAGGTTTGGTAAGCACATCCGTCTGTCCTTCCTGCTCCGTTTGTACCAGCGTGAGCCTGTGCCTCAGGCTCGCAGTCCCTGGTATTCCAACCAGCCAAAGGGTAAAACACAGAGGGGCTGAAGGGAATCAGCCCCCAGCCTGACACCAGGTGTCCAGCCTGGATCCCACGGCCTGCACCTCCAGATTCCACATGTGCCAGTCCTGCAGCACAGAGGCAGCATGAAAAGCTCTGATGGAGTTACATTCCTCGCAAGAAGAGGAACCATGGCTAAACATTTCCCATAGATGTGGCTTCATAGTAATTGGTCTTCCAGATGATGTGACCATGGAAGGTTATGGACAGCTTGTCCCATGAATTCCCCTCAGAAAGTGGGGGGTGGTGGTCACTGCTCCCCAAGCCCCGGCCCCTGCAGCAGGGAGGGCAGCCCACCCATCCTGGGTTTGTAATCCAGGTCAGGGATAAGTCTGTGAGGCAGGTTTAGGATGTGCACCCCCACCTCTTACCTGCATCCCACGCTTCCTTGGCAGCTCCCTCCTGTTGGTGCCTGTGCTGGGGGAACTAAACACACTCCCCCTCCCCTCCTTGATGTGTGCCTGTGCTGTGGCCCCACCTGAGCAGGTCGCACCTGCAGTCTGCGGTATTTTACTACTGTCAAACTGTAGTATTTCATTCTAATAGAGTATGAACTGGGAATAAAATGCAGTGGGCATTGAGGAAAAAAAGGAAAGCAGTAAGCCACAGTGAGGGAGTGATTTTTATTTTTCCTCTTCCTTGTTTTTAGGCCGAGGGAACACATTCTGTGGGTACGAGCGTGAAGATCAGGGCCAAGTGTCACCACTCAGCGAGGAGGACGAGCTAAGATTGGTTCAGCCTTGTGTAAGAGCCTGTAATAAACGTGATGGGCTGTGGGGAGTTGCACCAGCAGCAGCTGCAGTGGGAATGGCCAGGGCTGCGGGGTGGAGCCGGCCTGGGTTCCAGGTGCATCAGGGTGCGCTAATAAAACACCAGGATTGCCAATTAGCAGCTGAGTGATCTAAGTCCTCACACAGGTGCACACTGTTGCTCTGAATCCTTTCATACCTCCAGCCCAAGGGGAATGGGATGGAAAGACCACTCAGGAGGCAGGATATGGATGATCAATTTTTTTTATTGTGTGGAACAAAATTAACATCAGAAAACCTGTCCCCCCCTTGCCAAGGTCCAGGTGTCAGCCCACGCTGGCATCACACAGAGTACCTGAGCACAGAGGGAGCTGGCAGCCAGCATGGTCCCGCTCCCACCTTCCGAAATGCCAGTCCCATGGCAGCCACCAGTGCTGGGCTCTGAAGGGGACTTGGCCACCTCCCTGCTTCATGGAATTTAGTGCTCCATTTCCAGCTGAATGCTCCCTCTGCATTGCCTGGGTCTTATTTTCTCCTCAGGGGATGGGTCACACTGGGGTCGGGTGCAGGAATTCACACGTGGATGTGTACAGTATGTACTCAAAACTACTGACACTAAATTCAGTGTTTTCTCATCCATCTCCAGTGTCTCACCCCTTCAGAGAACTCGGGAATTCACCTGAATTCCAGGCTTTTGGTGTTTCACCACTGTTTACAACTCCTGCCATACTTTAGGGGATAGCAGCAAGGAAATGGGTCAGGAAGCTATCCCGGGGGGCAGAAGAGCAGAAGAGGGTAGAAATTAGGTGGCTGAACACGCCAAGTCTTAGAAGGATGTAGGAGATGATTCCTGGTGCAAACCAGCACCAACCACGTCAGTACCTCAGCACCAAGAGGCTTTTGCATGTGGTTCTAGCCAATCCAATGACTAGAAAATCCCCTCCAAGGAATTCACCACTACCCCTAACAACATCTGTACGAACCCCAGTGCATTTGTCAACACCAATGCATCCATTTTCTATGAACTACAGGACATTCTGTGGTCTCAGAGACTGCAGGACGTGCCACTAGGAAAAGGAGCAAACACTCCTGTGACATAAGAAAGCCACCACCGCTTTTTGGACTAACAAAATTCCTTGAGGGGACAGTAACAAAGAACGATGTGGCACGAACCATGAAACCTCTCTGAACTGTATTTGCAGTTAAAATTTCTAACAGGTGAAAAGTGTTGCCATTTAGTTTTGATCCAACAAAAAGTGAAATGCCAGGTTTATTGTAACAACATTTCCATGTGCACAAGGTGGAGAGGTGGATCCAGGTGGCCCTAAAGCTGTGTCTGATGGGGATTTGGCCCAGCCTGTAAAGCACAGAGGGGGAACAGAACATTCACAGCTTGGTTTGGGGTATCCCTGTGCAGACTAAGCCCCTGGTCAGAGCCCTGAGCCAAGGAAATGCAGGGAGGATGTGCTCACTGGTGTCCCACCCGCCCTGCTCACGCTATCCATGGGGGATCCCAGGATAAGCCAGCCTGCCCAGGGCAAACAGAAAAGGGGAAATGGGATTTCAAGTGCAGCCAGACATGAGGAATACCAACGCCTCTGTTGGGTTTTGGGGAGCCTTTGCTCAGCAGCAGCAGCACACACCCACACCACAGACGTGAGGGCGAGAACACTCCCAACTTGCACACGAAGACAACAGCTCTGGTTTGGGCAGGGGCTCCCAGAGTCCTGAGACTGCTCAGGCACACCTTGAGGCTGCTCCATGTGACATTCCCAATGCAATTCTCCACAGCACAGGCAGATTTCGGTACAGGGAAGGGCTCAGACTGTTGTTTTAGTAACAGGAGATTCTAAACACCAAGAAGCTGCTTCCCTTCTGACCTCCAAAGCACATGGGCAAGTGTCTTCACATTCCCCCTGAACAGCTCCAGAAACACCATCAGCTACAGCCGTTGTTTGTCACCTCTGTGGCACCCGTTCCCTACAAGGGGCTGCTGGAATACTGCTGGATGAGCCGCTGGTGGCAGGGGTTGCAGACGCGCTCGGGGTTGATGCTGGACGGGAGGGGCAGCTCGTGCACCGAGCAGGCTTCACAGAAGGTGCCCCCACAGTTCTTGCAGATGTTCTGGAATGCGGGAAAAGGACAGAGAAGTCAAGGCGAGGTTCAGGTCTTGGCAGATCAACTTGGGTGAAAACAAACACTGAGTTCAAAAAGAGAAGAAGCTGCTAAGGTGCAGGGAGAACAAAACACTGAACAAGGCAGAGCAGGGAACCATCACCCCATCAGCATTTAACAAAGTTAGGTTAAGGGCAGAGGGCCTGCAAGGGCACATTTCTCGGTACAAGTCACCAGCAGGAATTTGTGATTCCACAACAAAAACCAGAGGGAACTCACAGTCGCCGGGTGTGGGAGATGCCAGTACGAGTCCAGGAGTTACCTTTCTTTGGCTCCGGCTGTCCTCCTCCTGGCAGAGCTGGCAGATCTCGGCGTGTCCAGGGCCCGACAGCTGCTCCTAAAGCCCAAGCCAAAACCAAGACACTGTGCTTTACACAGCTCCTGTGGCAGAGCTCTGCGGCAACAAGGGGGGAGCTAAACATCGTTTTCACTGGGAACGAGCTGACAGAAGCAGATATTCCCAGTGCACACAGCAGCACAAGGCACCCCAGTGGCACTCTGGGAGTCTGGCTGTGCTTTGCCAGGCGCATGGAGGAGAAGGAGTGGATTGTGGTCCAGCTGATTTACAGGAAAAGAGCAAAACAACCAAGGAGAATCACCCACCTGCTCTTCCTGCATGCCGCTGGGTGACCTACAAGGGAACAACAGCGTCACTTGGAGCAGGCCTTCCATCACCAGTGCCTTTAAATAAAACACTTGGGCTACCAGGGAATTCCCTCATCCTGTTTTTAAAACCCTCCCCCGATTTTTGAGTAGCACTCCTGGTCCAATGGGAAGAGCAGAAGAAAAAATTGCAAGATGCCTTCAGGAAGGCAGGGGAGAGGAAGTATGAACACAGAAAAGACTGTTGAGGTGCTACAGCACAACAGTTCGAAACTGGCTTTAAACGTAGGCCTGCAGGTTTGATCCCTGCCCTTGCTGTCAAAGGCACCTCAAGGCCTGTAAACCATCAACCTGACCCTCACTTGCTTAAACACTCCAGGTGAAACAGGGGTAAAAAGCATCTCAGGCCTGGAAGGTTTTTAATATCTTGCAAAGCAGATTTTACCCGCTTTATGCTATCTTTAGGAGGATGCTCTCCTGATTAACTCACTGATTAACTCAATGGAGAGTGCCTCTCCCCTGGCACTCGAGACACTGCAGCAGAGCCCTGACAGTCAGAGCACTTCCAATGGGCTGTTCCATCTCTGAGCCAAATCCTCAGCACTGAGCTATGCCCAGGGGCTTTGAAAACACCTTTTAACTTCTAAAACCAAATACTAAAATCCTGCAACAAGAATCCTCCTCTATAACAGTTCTGCTTGGAAACAAGTGACCTGAACCACAATTTTACACAGCCATCTTCTTAACATCTCACTTCCAAGTTCTCCTTCCCCAAAAGCTTCTCTTTAGGAGGTCCATTCTTTCCCTCACCAAATATACTTTGGACATGAGCTCCAAAGGTCTTGCATTTGGCTTACCAAGGATGCTTGAGTCAGAAAAATTAGTAAACAGTAGATTTAGATAGAAAAAAATTCAAAGGTAAATGGGAGAGACACGGAGCTTTTCCACATCTAAAAGCACTCATGGCAAACAACAGAACCTCCTTCCTTCCCTTCCAGAGCTATGGAAAAGCAGCAGAGAACTCAACAAAGGGCATGAGGTTGGAAATCTTTAAAAAAGGGAAGTTGGACTATTGCAAACTCCCTGTTGGCACAGAAATTGGAGAAGGGGAGAGCAGGACTTTGGAAAGGAGAGGCAGAAATGAGATTTGTTTCCTTCCCTACCTGTGTGGCAGAACACTGTTCTCTAGCAGCTGCTTCAGTTTAGCATCTTCTTCCTGGATTTTGAGCTTCCCATCCTGCCAAAAGGAAACACTCACCCATCAGCTGCACTAGAGGAAAACTCCAGTTTCACTCCTGCCACACTGCAAGGGGAGATTTGGCATGGCTATTCTGGGATACTGCTCTGCCCCTCCTTGGCACAGAGGGTATCTGAGCCCCAGTGTGCCCTGGGAGCAGCTCTCCATGCTTTCCTGCGGCAGCGAACGGAGGGGACTGCGCCTCTCAGAGATGGACAGGGGTCCCGTGACCTCCTGTTACCAGAAACAGTCACCAGTTCTTATTTGCAGAGCAGAGGTTGCAATGAGGATGGGCTGAAGAGGCTTTGTAAAAGCTGACCAGAGACAAACTTTCCCAGCCAGCAAAGAGAAGAATCCTCCCCTTCTCCCTAGCTGAGATGTCGGTCACAGCTGAGCCATGAGGCCTCAACCACTTCACTGAAATTGTGTAATATTGGTCAAAAAAGACAAAACTGCACCATTCAAGCGGGCCAGGAAGAAACAAAGAACTGCAGAAGCTATCTCTGTTACTGCACAGTTCTCATTGTTACAACTCAAACTGCCTGGTCAGAGTGTGTAAAAATCTTCCCAAAGCTCCTCTGGTTGTGGCACATGAACGAGAACCATTTATTGCCTGAGGAAGCTCAGGAAAAGCAAACGAGCCAAGTGAAACTGTACCTCAAACCCGAGCCAAAAACCCAAGTCACGTTACCTGTCTGAGCCAACTCTTTGGGCCTTTTTTGCTTTCTTGGCTGCGCTGGTGACTGTGAGACCATCTGTCTCTTTCCCGCCTTAGCTCCAGTTCTAGGTGGCTCCTGGAATACCAGGTGGAATTGTGAATAAAGGATGCTTTGGGGACACTTGGCACTGACAACTGATCAACTGTTTGACCCTCTCTTCACACCCCTAACTCATAGGCTAAAACTGCCTCTTGGATCCCAAAGTTGTATTGCAGTGTGTTAAGCCATAAAATGTCAGGATAAAAAAATCTACACGTCCTTCATCTAATTCTGGCACAACTTAGCATCCAACTGATGCAAAACCAGACCCATTTGCCCATGTCCTCCTAAGCTCACCCATGCACACCCAGGACCTCGCACCAACTGCTGACCAAAGCCATTTTCTGGTTGTTTGAGCACCTTTTTGAAAAAGGAAACAAAAAGCTGAGCCAGGAGGCGAAGAGGGGAAAAAAACCCTCTGTGCATCCAGCAGTGCTCCCACAGAACTCATCCCAGTGACCTTGCAACAAGCCACACATGTGTCAAGGCTGCAGGAGATGCTCTTCTATTTTAAGGAAAGAGATTTGTCTGTGTCCCCGACACTGCTCAAGTGATCACGCTGCAGGGGAAAATGTGATGGCTTTTGACACGGTCTCTGTTTGGCTTCCGGCAAAACTAAGAGCAGTTCCAATGGGGGAAAAATCCACATCACAATACTGTGTGGCAGGTAACAACACCAAAATCACTGCCCTTGCTCCAGACCCTTCAGTGTTTGCTCCAGGAAGAGATGTGGCTGGAGCAGCAAATTGTTAGTGTGAGCTTTGGATTCCTAATTACCACAGAATCACAGAAGGTTTGAGTTGGAAAGGACCTTACAGACCATCTTGTTCCACCCTGTGCCACGGGCAGGGACACCTTCCACTGGATCAGACTGCTCCAAGCTCTGTCCAACGTGGCCTTGAACACTTCCAGGGATAGGGCAGCCACAACTATTCCGAACAGCCTGTGCCAGTGTCCAAGTGATGCTGTTACCAGGGATTTCCCTCCCTGGAGTTACACCTCGTGGCATCTAACACACAACTTGCCTCACTCCCTCTCCATCTCCTGCTTCCCTCTGCCATCACCCTGCCTGCTCTCCCCTAGACACAGCAACAACAGCCCAGAAAAGAGGTTGGAAAAGGGTCTCTTCACCGCTGCCTGGAGAGCTCTTCCACTTCCAGCTGGAGGCTGTTGATTTTGTCCCCAAACTCCTGCTTGAAGAGCCGGTTGTCCTGCTGGGCCAGCTGCCGGTCCTTCTCTGCCTGTCGCAATCTGGATTTGAGCCACATGAACTTGTGATAAAAAACAAAAGCCATGGTGGGGAGGAAGACCGAGTTTAACCAACAAATAAAAAACCCAGTGAAAAGGTAAAGCCAAAAAAAGAGAATGGTAAAAACGATGGAAAGGAGGAAAATAGTTCAAAGCAAAGCAAAATGTAGGTGAACCAGGCAGAAGCTCTCATTTTCAATAGTTTTTATTCTATCACTACAGTTTACAGCCATTAGATGAGAAACAGAAAACATCACTTTTATCCAGATTCGAAGCAAACCTCAAGTACACAGAATTTTAAGTCCAATTGGAGTTTAATGTACGTTACATTTCAGCTTTGCACAGGTAACTGGAACTTGCAACATAGGTTGTAGCTACTCTATTGAGAATTAGTGCATGTTCCTGGTCTCTCCCATGGATGGACACTTTGGCTCAAGCCCCAGGCATCAGTACATCAACACATTCCCACTTGGGGCCTGACATCAGAAGCAGCCAGATCCTTAAATCTGTCTGATTTCAGCACAAACCTCACCATCCAACCAACCCTGTTCCTACAGCAGAACTGTGCAAAGGGGCAGGGGGGCTCCCTGTCCTAGCCAGCTGTTCAGACACCTCGATCAAAGCTTCCACCTTTCCCTTAGGACTATTTCTTCTCCAGGGAGTTAGGATGAGTTTCTAGTAGCAGGTTACTGAGGGTTGAGTTTATAGGTTCAAGCATGCGGCTCGGGCATGGCAGGGAGGTTCCCAGCAGGGCTGTGCTGGGAGCCCAGGGTACAAGCCCCACAGTGGCCCATGATCACATCCACGGGGACCAGACCGAGCCCTGTGGATTTTGAAACACACCAAGGTGTTCCCTCCTGTGTTTGTCACATTTGCCACCCGCTGCCCCAAGGAGCACCGTCCCATAGGTCAAAGGGAGAACTGGCACCAAAGAATTACTACAGGCGTCTCAGCAGAGCAAAAAACCCCTTACTCGACACAGAAACTCCCCAAATCCGACCTCCAAAAGAAAAAAATATCTCGAGGAGCACTTATAAACCTAAAGCCTGCGAGAGGCCAGCACAGGGACTTCTGTGATCAGAGAATGTTAGTTTATAGTAGTTCAAGCTACAGTTACTTCAGATTTTGCACCAGGGTGTTAAACTGGCAATTATTTTTCCTATTGAGAGGCGTTTCCAAGCTTTAGCTTCTTTTCCATTAGCAAATTCCATTTGTTTTGAGCAAGGCAAACTCAGAAGAAAATGAAAGAAGTGTAAAAGGCAACTCTTTTCAACCACCAACTACTCAGACAAGAAAAGGGCAACAACCAAATTTCCATCTCCACTCCCCACTGCTGCACACTGGGTTCCTTCTCCTTGTTTTAATGTGTTTTTAAACAAAGATCAGATTATTTTTTATAAAACCTGTAACTTCCCTTTGTGGGAAGGGGAGAGACCTCCCAAAACACCTCTCCTCTGCTTCCTTGGGTCAGGAAGGACCACAGGGTATGTCTGGAGGGACTCCTGGCAGAGGTAGAAGCAATGCAAAGAGAAGGAGGTTTCCACTGAACTTACCACTCTACCGTGTTACTCTAAGACACCTATAGCTACTAATTCTGGACACATGAAGTTTAAAGGAATAAGGATAAGTCCCCACCCTCCCCCCAGGTCCCTAAGGCAGAATCCAGGCAGGCTGGTTACGGGAGGGCCGGTCTTCCCGGTGACGGGCCAGCGTCGCGCCCGCTCAGCTCGGGCTCGGGGCTGAACCCACGGAACAGAAGAGAACGGGGAACGGCTTGGGGTACGCACACAACTACTGTCAACAACTTCCAGGGATGCATTTCTCGTCTACTTCACAAAAAGGGCAATACAGAAAAGGAGTTGACTGTCCCGAGCTGGCCACGGCCCCGGCTGAGCCGCGCACGCGCCGAGGGCTGTGCTGCTGCACGCGGTGACACCAGCGGCTGGACACAGCCACCTCGCCCGCTCCCGACGCCTTCCCGGGGCGCTTAGTGGCCAACTCGCTGGTACTTCAACGCGGTTTAAATGGCAGGGTTGGGGATTTTTAAACCCGACTAAATCTCGGCAGAAAAACTCACTGATCTTAAAAACTCGGCAAATTCCAAATCAACTTTAGGTGACAATTAACATTTTAACAGTTGCTTTTAGCAATTCTCAAGTTCTCCCCTCATAAATGAGTTCTGATGTCAGAGCTGTGAGGTGGCCAGACATAAAAATGTCTAATGATGCTTCTGGATCAGTTTGTTTGCTGCACTATTTAAGGTTTTTGCCTGTTTCACCAAATCCTTTTCACTGTATAAGTAAGTCAGAATGAGGATGTTGAGAAAACAGAAAAAATAAGAACAGCAAGAGAAAAAGAACACATGAATTAGCTGAGTAGGTATCATGAAACATTTTCAAACACCAACTGTTACAAAGAAATCCACCTTGTTTACCAAGAACTGTTCCCAACAGAAACCCTAAAATGAGAGCACCGACAGAGTGCAATGAGCTACTCATTAACCGAGTCCCAGACGTGCTGCTCCCACTGCTCTCCTCAGGCAGCTCTGTCTAGCACAGCACTGGGACTCTCCCCTGGCCCATTCTGGATCCAGGGGACACTACACTAAAGGACACACCAGTGGATCGTGGTTCAAGTTTCCCGTCTTACCTTTGTTCCAGCTGTTTGATGGTGGCAGCCATCTGATTTGTTTTCTCTTCCAAGCGGCTGTTTAATTCACTCTTCTGTTTCACTCCCATGTCTGAACTCTGGGAAAAGGAGAAGTGGGGGTTTGTGTAAGGAGCAGTAAATCCCAAGTAAACTCCCATAAATCATTTGGCACATGAAACAACAGGGCAGAAGGCAAAGAGGCAGGAAAAGGTGCTGAAAAAGCAAATGCCAGGTCAGTATTGCAAGGACAAATGTCTTGCCGTAGAGGCTCCATCTGGACCCTGCAACAGAGCAATGCTGCCATCCATGAAGATTCCTGGATATGGAAAATGCATAATGCAGTGCTTGCTAATAGTTAATATCTTGATACCATTCAGCTGTTTCGAACAAAGCTATTGGCTCAAGGAGAGCAAAAGCAACTCTTTCCTGTTGTCAGGTTGATTTTGAGATCTATTCTGAGCATCATGTTGCTGTTTGGAGAGTCTGCTTGTGTCACCGCACAGGAGTTACACCAGGTGCTCTCCACACCAGACTGTGCTGGAGCACAAGCTGCCACAGCTTTTTTCACACCACAAAACCACACAAGATGCTTTCCCCTGTCTCACACACACATTTCTGGACCATGAGGAATTTTTGTTCAGAAGAAATCGCATTTGCCTTTACCCTCCCACCACGTTCCAGTACTCTCACAGCAAGACAGAAGTGTGCTGCACAGCCTGTGCCCCTTCCACACCCAGCACCTTTCCAATAGGCAGGAGGAATAAATGCACAGCAGCTCTCCCTTTTATCTGGAATTCCCTGCAATTCCTGAGCTCCCTACCTGCAGCTTGAAAGACAGTTCATGCTTTAGAGCCCTGAGATCATCCAGCTGCTGTCTGAGTGCCACCAGCGCGTCCTGCTTTTCACAGACGTCCTTCTCCAGCATCTTCATGGCCAGCTCCATCTCCTGCCGCATCCCGATCTGCGCCTCCAGCTCCTTCTCCACATCCTGGAACACAAGGAGCCCTCAGCACTTCCAGCAGCTCCCCTCATCCCCCAGGGGGTAACCACCCTTCCCTTCTGCCCACGCACTCCCTACCCATGAGTGTGCTGTACTGCCACAGCTTCAGTCACACATCTGACACATCCCTTAAGGAGAATAACTCCACAGTTTTCAGTCCAGGATCAGAGCCAGGTGTGCAGCATGGCTAGCAGAGGGTCAGGGAATTCTACATGGGCTGTTTTTGGGATGGAGGGGTCTAAGGAAAGATTTTATTTCCTACGTACTGTCAGGTCAGGCATTTTTCTCCCCACACATGTATTGAACGAGAGCTCAGCATGGCACTGACCCCTTGCAGCCCTGTGGGGTGAGCCCCGAGCCCCCCAGTCCTCACCAGGCGCAGCTGCGTCTCCTCCTTGAGCTGCTTCCGTGCCTCAGTCAGTGCCTGCCCGTCAGCAGTTCTGTCCTTGGTGGCCTGAGGTAACAGACACAGTTCACTTGGCATTGTGTACTGCCAGCCCCCACATGGCCTCATTATTGGCTTTTCGCCAACGCTTGGAATTCTGCAACAATTTAGGACAAACCAGCAACTCTTATATCCCGATTTTCCTGCCCCCTCTCAGCAAGTCCCCCTCCCTCCTGTGCCCTGACACCTTGCCCGGCGAGCTGTAAGCTGTGGGAGCTCCCGGCTCCGCGCACGCTCCCTGCTCCACCCCTACGGCCGGGCAGGATTCCCTGCGGCCAGGGCCCATCTGTTCCCTCTGCACAGGGCCTACCTGCCGTTCCTCTAATCCACGGCGGGGTTTGTGTGAGACACTCAAGGAAATAAACTCTGTTCCAAGCAAGGCATTCAGGCTGGGCCTGCCCCAGGGCTCAGCCATCATCCCCCCTCGCACACACAAACACACCAACCTTACGACTGGACTCCAGGATGTAGGAGCTTTCTTCCTTAACCCGCTCCATCTCTTCCTGCAGTGTAATGATCCTGTTGTTGGCGACTGCAAGCTGGGAACAAAACACAACAGTAATGCACCAAAAACCTACTTCACTGGTTTTGTTCTCTCTTGACCCCACCAGATGAGGAAGATATGGCTGGAAATGGAGGATGAGCAGCACACACAGCACCCTTAGGGATGGGACACCTGGCTCAGAGGAATTCCCAGAGATGACAGCACTGCAGGCCAACAGATTAATGTAAGTGTATGGTCAAAGGCAAAAGTAACTTCAGGAACTCCTTCTGGCTTTGTAACTCGCGACTTACATAAGGCTCCTGCACAGGAGCAGCTCAGAGACGTGCCAAGGGATCAGCCGTGCTACCCTGTGACAAACCCAAACAGAACTCCCGGATGCAAGCGCGAGTCCTCGGCAGAGCTCACACACGTGGCTGTGATGTGTCACACAGCTCTTTCCCTGCACCCCGGCTGGCACAGCACGTGCCACTGTCACCGCAGCCTCGCTCTGCAGGCTTCCCTTGGCAGCTTCTTTATCAAACCCCAAAAATACTGCAGGCACCACGGCAATTCATCTCCTGGCACAACGTCACTATGCAGGTAATACACCGAAAGCCACTCGTTCCATCAGGTAAGGCCTCCTCTCGCCCATTTGTCAGGGAACTGACCCCAAAACATTTTATGACATTTATGCCATCACTAAGGAGCTGCAGACCCATGTTAAAACACAGACTGCACCTATGCCTCACGTACCCGCTGTTTCTCATGCTCAGGCTGGACATTTTACTTCCAATGACATTTATTCCTTTACTTTTTGCAAATTTACATAAACATACAGTTGATTTTCCAACTTGTGCTCAGTAGCAACAGCCAGTGAAATTCCTTGGCAGGTCAGCTATTCCAGTTCCATCACTAAACACCCCTCATTCCGTACACCAGACATCTGAAAGAACTCCTCCCTCCCTGGTTAATCCCTAATTCCCAAAGGCCAAAGCATTAGGTGGTTTTCCATGATACTTACCTCCTCAGTCAGCTTTGTGTTGGATTTCTCCAAGGCATCCACCTTGGCCTGCAGGTTGTTTACTGTAGCACTGTTGAAGAGAAAAAACCCTACAGTAATTCCTTCACTTTTTAAAATCTCATTTTCTCTTTTGTTCTACAAGATAATAAAGAGCCAAGAGATCGTGTTTTACCTTAGATGTCTATTGAGTTCTTCTACATAGTTCTTCTGGTCCAAAATAGCAGTTATCTGACCATCTCTGGAAAAAAGAAACAGGGCAGCCTGGAACACCTGAATACACATTCCCAATAGAGGAGCAGCAGGACAGCTGTGTGTGCACCTACCCTTCGCTGCCTTTCGTGCTGTTCCCATCTTTCAAATACATGGAGAAATCAATAACTCCGACCTGGAGAAGGAAAAATTGCATTTTACACTAAACACTTGGTTTCTAAACCAACCCACTGTTCCCAGGTGTGGAAGTTTAGAGTTAGAACATCAGCACCTGCTGTACTTCGACAAGGGTTCATTACATCAGTAAGCTATGCCAAATTACTGAATTTTCCAATTGAAATGAGCAGAACAAACCTATTAACTGAATACCCAGTACCTGGGAGTCCAGGTCCTCTCCCTTCATGCAGAAGTTGGCATCGATGACGTTCAGACCCACGAGAAGGCCAGCAATGATGGCACCTTCCTCTTCCATCATCAGTGCGTTGGGCTCGTAAAATTCACTGCAGGATGCAGGGCAAGAGACACAGCGGAGTGAGATGGGAAAGATGACCAAGATCTTACAAGAGAGCAGAAGTGAACCTAACTGAGAATGAGCCCAGCACTCACCTGAGAAGATCTTTTCTGTTAATCAAGGCTTTCATGTACTCTGAAAGTTTCTTCTGCATCAGTGCCAGGCGAAGCCAAGCTCTTCCTCGACCCACAGGTGTCCTGCAAAGGCCAAAACAAGCACACTTAGACACCCTGCAAGGCACAGTCACCAACAGCTCTAATAACCCCACCCTACCCCAAGTTTCTGCACTTCCAAGACAGAGGTGGCACTGGTGCAAACAGAGAAATACAAGGTATGTAAGCGCAAATAGGTCCAGACCGATTAAGCTATCACTATTTCTCTCATAACTCATTATTGTTTTGCTGCCCTGCTGAAAAGATTCCCCAGACTTTATCCCTGCTGGATGCTGCCAGACAGATCAGCTGCTTCAGCTCATCACCTGAGTCACAACCAGTTCTGCCTAAGTCACAGGAACACACACACACCAGCACAGCTGCCCAACACCACTCCTTGGCGTGGGTCAGGCTGGATGGGAATCCAGCCAGACAGCTCAGAACCAACTCAGTGCTGCTCTCCTCAGGTGCTTTGCTCCTGAACACCCTCACAGGATGCCATGGGCTCGAGTCCCAGTCCTTGCCTTCTTTTTTCCCAGCCTTCAGGAGCACGTGGCTCTAACACGCTGACCTGGATGTCTGACCTCACCTGGTACGAGCAGCAGCAGCCCAAGGAAGTCATGGCCAGTACTGCTCACTCCTGACTCACTAACAGGACCTGCCTCTTCCCAAGGGTCACTATGACCACAAGGTTTGGAAACGTACTCTAAAACTGTTCTTGCCTTCTATTCATCTCCTACTGCAGTGTTCTACAACAGGAAGAGGCACCAGGAGCCCTGGCACAGCACCAGCCCTCTCGGCTGCTGCAGGAGTCCTGCACAGACCTCCAGTGAAAGCACTTGTCCATCAGTGCATCACTAAATACTAACCCAAAAGCAATTTACTGAATTTATCCACCTATTCTTTCACCAAAGATGACGCGATCCTCAGTCCTGTAGCTCATACAAAAGCTTCCTTACCCATTTTTTCTATTCCAAGCTGAAAGCTCCTTACAGTTTCTTTTACCATGAAATAGACAAGCCTGAATGTGATATCTGAAATTCCTATGAAACTTTTACAAGTAATATATGCTTCCTGTGGCTTTCTGCCTCCGCTCTTTAACACAAACCACTATCTTCTCCAGCTTGGTGCCTAAGCTTCCCTCTCACATAAACTTTACCTGAACTTATTTAAAAGAAGAATTACCTACATGAGCCTCAAAACTGTTTATTTAAACTGTTATAATCTTCCTGTTACTTCCTCTCCTCTTGAGTCTGACTTCATAAATGCTCAATAAAGGCTGTTCCCATGCCTGAGGCACATCACCACTCCTTAAGTGCTAGCAGTAAATGCACTGCTGTCCCTAAGTTGCCACACTGTTAACACAGCAAGAATATATCCTGTGCTCTCCTGCTGCAGATCCTTGATGAAGAGCAAGACAGCAACGATCCATTTTTATCTGCAGAAGGCGACAGGTATATTCCTGAAGGTTCTGTTTGCCCTTCCTTCTCCGCTTCAGGATGCTTTTCACAGTAAAACTCATATTATGTACTCATGCAATAAAGGAGCGTACTTACTTCAGCCCTGGGAGATCCTTAACACTTGCTGTAATCTCTGCAGCCTCAGGAACAAGTTTTTCTACTAATTCTAGAGGTCCCCAAAATGACTTATTTTGCCCAAGAAAAGTCTTTTTGGCTAAAAAACAAACAGAAATAAAAAATGAGCCTGTTAGACCCGTGCTGATATAACCCCTTCTCAAACAAGTGAACAAAAAGTAGCCAAAACCTGCCAGAATGGTTCCTCTGGGGCTGCTGCAGGGCAGGCACTCAGTATTCTGGAATCCCAGGATGGTTGGGGTGGGAAGGGCCCTAAAGACCACCCATTTCCACACCCCTCTGCTTTCCATCTCCAGCTGCTACCACGCAAGGGCAGCACCTAAAGGACAGTCCATACCTGGCCATTTGAGCTGTGACTCGGGATTTCACAGGCAAACACATGCTCTGCTTTAAAAGCAGCTTCCAGCCATGAGCTGCACACAGCCCCAACCCTCAGTTTAGACAGAGCTATTGAGAAAGGAGCTCCAGGGTTGTAGTTCCTCTTCCAGCAAGGGGATGCGCTCCTAAAGCACAAGGAAGTGCAGAAAAAGGAGCCATGAGCTTGCCAAAAGCCGATTTAATCCCTGATCACTGAGTTATACCCAGGACAACTGAAGGGCTGTTTCAAACACGGCAAGCCCCTGCAACGCCTCAACTCTCCCCCTCCAGCAGGTTTTTGTGCCTGCCTTTGGCCTGCCCAGCCCCCTGCGATCACAGCCGTGACTGTGCTCAGCCTCTCTCGGGTCTCGTGCAGGCTGCAGAGCTCTGTTTCCGCCCCACACTGCTGCTCCCCACCGCAGGCCGTGCCCTGCAGCGCGGAGGGCTCGGGCCCAGCCTCTGAGTTACCTTTGAGGCCGTGCTTGAGGCAGTGCTCCATCACCACGAAGAACTGCTGCAGGGGGGCATAGTCCGAGTCCAGCGTGCGGCCCAGGTTCAGCGCGGACTCGATGAGCCCCTTGATGCTCAGCTTGGCCATGTTCATCAGGTTCATGCGTTCGTTAGCCATGAGGTAATTCGGGTCTGCAGCAAAGGAAGGAAAATGCTGGTGAGCAAAACAAAGCTGGTTTTATTACAGTAAACACCCCACCTTGCTCTATTTGTTCCTCAGCTTTGAAGGCATTTTTGGGGCAGCGAGTTTCTCAGGAGGCACTCTGCAGGCCTTTTGTGGAGAAAAATCAACATCAACTAGCATTTTAGGGCCAAAGCCACAATGGCACGGGAATAGACAATGTATCCTACTGAGGGTGCCTTAATACTTCAGATAACTCCATGAGCTCCCTATTTTCAAGAAAAACATTTGGAGCCTGGTGTTCATCCTGTGCCTTGCACCGTGACAACATGTCTCTGACTGGCATGGCCATCACTTGTTCCAGTTCCGATCCCCTGCTACAAACTGGTAAGAATCTTCCACTTGTGGTTTGTTCTTCCATCTAAAGATCACCATGGATCCCCTCACAGTTAATCTAGCAACATGTGCCTCTATGCTAGCTTGCATCTCTCTTCCTCAAGATTTTTTCAGCTTAGATGTAACATGGAGCCAACTCCCACTTATCTCTCTTGGTCTTTACACTGCCACTGGTCTTTACCAGTAAGAAGGAGCTGATCTTCATGGCTCCTGACAGGTCATACTAAATCCCCAAACTCACAGATCTCCCAGGACTATATCCTTCCTCTACCATACTATAAACATCCAAATCTTTACACTTGCTACTCACATCCAATTTTTGAGCTCCAGGCAGTTTCACCCCTGTTAGGCCCGTTTATCCAGGGCTGCTGCTAACAGCCAAGGACCCTCAAATCAACCTGCCACCTTCACGAGTGAATTAGCTACTCCTGGCAGCAGAGACATGACCAGAGGACACCTCAGACTACAGATCTAAGCAAGAGGCACCCTGTCAGCACCCACCAGCCAAAAAGAGAGCCAAGAGCACAGCTAATATACCCACACCCAAGTGCACGTCACTGTGGGCTGGGAAAAATCCACAGCACAGGGAGAGGAAAGAGCCGGGGCAGTGCCGCCATCCAAACCTGATACCATGGCTCCTTTGTTCAGTCCCTCCAAAAGCAGCTCAGGACAGAGCTTCTCTCAACCTCTTTCTTCTTCAGAGTGAAGCAGCACCAGAAGTCTCCTTCTCTAAATTTATTTCCAGAGTTTAGAGAACTTCCAAGTACTCATTAAGGAGTGCAATGCTCAGAGCAGCAATGGACTGCACAAAAACTGAACTTTGTGAGGGGTTTTTATTGCCTTTCAGGACTACTGCTGTCTAAAGGTGATGGGTCTGGCTGATCTGGAGGTACCCTGAGCACATGACCTGTTCCGGATTTCCAATCCATTTTATGACCTGCAGTGTAGCTAATGGTCACCATCACCGGGAATGAAGAGTCAGGAAAAAAGTCAGGCACAGTACTGCCAAGACAGAGACCTGCTCCTCACCCTCTCTCAGCACATTTCCTCACTGGCCAAGGCCACTGATCTGATGGGTAGCAAGGCATTCACAGTGACTCTGCTCGGGTGGTAAACCAATCCCTAATGCAGAATTAAAGGAACTGTACAAGAGAGCACCAAGAAAAATGCTCCTTTGGCTGTGGTTATTAGCTAATTGCAATAGAAAAATATTTTCACCATATCACACTAATCAAAGGTTTCTGCTTCCTTAGTCTGCTGTGAGCAATCGTGCTCTGCGTGTGCAGTTTATCCAAGACTCTCATCTTGCAAACCAATTAGCTTGTATAGTATGAAACTGGATAAAATCCCTAAGGTTTAGTCCAAAAATCAAACGCTAAGTAATTGACACTCTTATTCTGTGTACTGCACCACGCACACCTTTAAAGAAGGCAGGGTAGGCAGGCAAGGCTGACTTTTCCACAGTAAAACTGTCAGGCTGGCTTTAAGCTGGGACAAGTCTGATCCTGGTGTGGACCTGGCGTGCTCCATCTGAGCCGACACCTCGCCCAGTTTCCTCCTGCCTCTAACTGCAAAACCTCTGCCAGCGCTTTCCTACACGTCCCATCTCATAAACCTTAAAAAGTAAAACCCCAGCCCTCGAAGTTTGCCTTTCCACAGGGTTTGGGTTTCAAATGAAGGAATCAAACTCTCAGGACACTTTGTTATTTAAATGTTGCAGCTTCTACAGAACAGACATGTTTTCTAAACAGCTGCTTCCATGAAGAGGTTTCCAAAAGCATCCGAGAATCCTGTAATTTGTTTTAAAGGTACAATCTGTACCCAGGAACCTGAAAGTCAAGGAAAGAGTCAATGCAATACAGGATCTCAAAGGGTTAAGCTGTGACTGCTCTTGGTACTTCTTATTTGGTGACAATAAATTTTATCACTCCTCATACTCTAAAACAAGGAAGAAGCAACTAAAATGAAACTAAACTTGGATCAAAGGCAGGGAATGATGAGACACTGGAGAAGTGAACAAACCCACTGAAAGCAATGCCAATTCATTAGCATTTCATCAAGGCTCTCCATCTTACATCAAGAACACCAACTTAAAGTGCCCTGAAATTTAGCACGGCTGCTTCCGTGTGGCACAGAAACATCTCTCACCTGACAAAGTAAATGCAAAACAACTTATACGATATTTTATGGAAAAAAGAAGTCTCAAGCCCCTTTTTTTCCTTAAATCCTGCCTTGGAAAATGCCCTTCTCTAGGAAGCAGCACAGTGCCAGGAGAGGAGGACACGGCCTGTGGCTGAGGAGGCTGCGGGCAGCACCCAGGCACAGAACCAGCACAGCAGTTCAAGGCACCACCATGGAAGATGAGCAACAAGGAGCAGTGTGCTCAGTGCTTGAGAACATCAGCCTTTTGTGCTGCAAACACTTAAATCCCAAGCAGGAGCAGGTGCATTTAATCATCGAAGTACCAATTTGCTTGACCACTTGCTACATTGGGGATTCAACTATTTCACATCCTCACTGTTTCTTAAAAACCGAGACAGAAGCACTATAAATAAAGTTTCTCGTTTAGTACTTCACAAGTTCTAATAAAAATTTGCAATACAAGTTTTAGAATCATTTTTGCCAAGCCTTGGCAAATACTGCCAGAAAATCTGAAGAATCTAGTCAGAAATAACGCAGAAAATCTTAAGCTTCAGGGTGTTTTCTGAAACATTTTTTAAAATTCAGCTTCCATATATTGCTGCAACCTTTTAAGCTGTGCTTCTGCCAGGCTCAGGAAACTACTGCCTCTGAAAGCATTTAGAAGAAGGCAAATAGCCCTTGTTGATTCACTTCTGCTACCTCTACTGCAAGTCAAAATAGTAAAAAAAAGCAAACATTTATTTAAGCAACACCAAGAAAATGCAAGAAAGCCACAGCTACTGGCACTGGAAAGGAAAACTAACTGCATTTTGCACTCAGGCTCAAAATAATAGTGCAGAAGCCAACGATTAGCACAAACAAGAGCTGTGAGATGTGGGTGTGGAACGCACCTTCGGAATCATCGCGCAATTGCTCCACCACATCTGTCAAATCCTCCCAAGAGTCTTTGCAAACAGCAAAAGGAAAGGAAAAGAAAGAAAAACGTCATGCAAGCCGTGATCTAAAGGAAAGATTCAAAATCAAGGTGTAAGAAAAGCATAACTGAAAGGGAGATTTGCATCATACAAGACTTAATTCATAGTGGCAAGAGATCTGCAAGTCAAAAGGGTTTATTAGTCTGCACAAAGCAATAGAGCAAAGCATTTTTCTCCCAGTCAGACCAGAGCAGGTAAAGCTGCAGAAGCTTTGTTTCTGCATTAACACAAGCAACACTTTTGTAAAGCACATCCTAAAACGAAAAGCAACAAAAGCATTCCTTTATTTGTAAGATAAAAGCACTAAACTTGTGATATTTATGCAATGTCAGCTTTTGCTTCAATTTCCTCATATCCAGCCCCAAGAAGAACTGCTGGCAGGTAAACAGCCACACGTGGGAAGCAGGCACGTTCAGGAAAGAGACACATTGAGGGCATTTTAAGGTTCGACAGAGCTTAAATTCTGTTATGACCATGACCCCAAATGACAAATCCCGCAGAGGTGACCCAGCTGAGCCCTATACGGGTCACAGGGTGCTGATGATCCCCTAAGGACTCAGTCAGGGAAGCACCTCTCTCCTTGGCGGGACAAGGGAGGTATCCTGGGAGAGGAGCAGGCAGGACAAGGAGAACTGGTTTCAGCACACCCACTAAGTCCCCGTTCCAAACCCAGTGAGCCATGCCAGACAAATGCCCCGAACCTTGGGCATTTTTCACTCCCCACTTACACACCCGCGCTCCCCAGCGTTAATCCGCAATCGGCAGAACATCCAAAGCACGGGAAAAGCTCCGTCCTCCTTCCCGAGCCAACTGTGCCGAAGTCCTGAGCGAAGTCCAGAGGCTACGGGGCCCTCCTCCCTCCCACACAGAGCCGGCGCCAGCCTCCCGCCCCGGGAGCCAGCCCTGGCCCGCAAACAGCTCCTCCGCGGCTGAAACAACAGCCCGGAGCCCCAGGGCCCCTCCAGCTCACACAGAGCTGAGCCCGCGAGCTCCGAGTGCCCAGCAGGCCCCTCATCCTGACACTGGGCTACGCGCAGCGCTTATTTTAACCCTCTTCCTCCAAACCACACACTTTCACCCACACTCCCCTGCGGCTGAGCACTCCTGCAGGAGCAACAAGCAGTTTCCCTGGAGGAAATCCCTGCTGTTGCAAAAGCAAACCCCGGGTGATGCTCTCCCCCACGTGCAACACTGATGGCTCTTGGTCTCTCACGACAGGCGTTGCAGCTGCCCAAGGGCCATGAGACTGAATCTCACCGTGGTGCACAGACCTGTCGCTGACGCTTCCCAGGACCCTGCTGCACAAACGGGACGCTGTGACTCAGATCCAGATGTTGATCATTCCAGGATCCCTACCTGCACACAGCAAGGGAAGCCACACACCACCACTGAAAGGTCTTTTATTTAATACCGAGGGGTTGGATTTTTTCCTTAATCCAAAGCATCAAGAGAGAAGAAGACATAACCAAAACCAGATTTACCAGTACCTGGGTAACAGGGGCAGACACAACTGACAGGCTTTGTTTCATCTTTCTCATGTATTTTGAACCCTCATCAAGTAACCCATGTAAAGCTCCCAGAGAAATATCCAGAGGAGTCACAAATATTTTCTTCTCTCCCTACAAGCCATAATCCCATCTTCCTACTAGCAAGAACTGCAAGAATTTAAACTGGTACTATGGCATTTGCATAGATTTAGAGGCAAAAAGCACACATTTAATTAGCACTTTCTTTCCTATTTTCATTCATTCTCCATGCATCCAACTGCACTTTGCAAAGAGTTCATTTCTTCTGTTACCTTGTACATTTTCCCACTTGTCTGGAAATTCCACCGAGCAACAGTGGGGGGAAAAAAATCTTCACAGAGAAGAATCACAGAGACCTGAAACTCCATAGTTTCCAAGGTCCTTATGGTGTGTGAAAAACTCAATACTTTCGATTATGATGGAAATTATTTAATTCGGTACCAAGTTTAGAAAATAGGATGACCAAAACTTTTAGGTCTCCATAAAATGAGTAACTCATTCCAACCAGATTCCCAGGAAGATTAGCATTATGGAACTCAATATCCCACTGGAATGAACACTCAAGCCAGTTCTTCAGGAAGGGACTGGAGAACTTGTCTCTAATATATTAATCACAAAAATCCCATCTGTTATTTGGACAACGGAGGGGTTTGCAGTCGCTCCCTTTGCTGACACAGCAGCAGCAGCTCACTGAAGGAGCCGGGATACACTTTCCCAAGCCAAAAAAAGCTTTTACAAGTAAACCCTGGGAGAATGGAAGAGCATCAAAATTATTTCAGACTGCTGCTCAACCTTTACTTTCTTTTTAAAGGCTGAAATTTTTAGGCTAAAATAGAGTCGAGTCAAAACCTTTCTGAACCAATGAGCATCACCTCACAAACAGCATTTTGATATGAGAATCAAGTTCCTCCAAAGACAGATGAAACAGGATCACAGAATCACAGACTGCCTTGGGTTGGAAGAGACTTTGAAATTCACCCCATTCAACCCCCTGCCTCACCCCCTGCCACGGCAGGGACACCTTCCACTAGCCCAGGTTACTCCAAGCCCTGACTAACCTGGCCTTGGACACTTCCAGGGATGAGGCAGCCACAGCTTCTCTGGGAACCTGTGCCACGGCCTCACCACCCTCACAGGGAAGAGAGTTTGTTCCATCAGGAAGAAAAGGTCCTGAGTTTTTGAACAGGTCAGGATTTTAAAAATTATTTTTAAGTATAGAAATTTTAAACAAACTCGTAAGGAGAAGCTGAGCCGTCAGTAAAATAACCTAAAAAACCCTGAGGCGCCAGTTTTGGGAAGTGAAAACTATATATATATAGATACAGAAAGTCTTCAGCGATGGTGCCATGTCAGTCCTG
Source organism: Oreocharis arfaki (assembly GCA_013398015.1). Taxonomy (NCBI): domain Eukaryota; kingdom Metazoa; phylum Chordata; class Aves; order Passeriformes; family Paramythiidae; genus Oreocharis; species Oreocharis arfaki. The sequence continues at coordinate 417,306 of VZRR01014144.1, read as the reverse complement.
CTGCTGGGGCTGCTGGGAAAGGCTTGGCCCAAATCTGGACAAATATTCCTTTGTTCTGAAACGGGGACCTCTGCTCGCATTACTACACTTTAATTGCATTCTGATATTCCTTACCTTAGGAAGACATTTAATAGCAAATAAAGAAATCAAGCAACAAAATTAGGTGGATGCTGTTAATGTTATGGGAAGGTACATAAGCCATTCTTTCGGGTTAAGTTTGCCAACGAGATGGATCACGAATTGTTGACAAAGAAAAGGGATCAGCAAAGGGTTTCAGCATCACGTTCAAACACCCTGCAAGCCCAAAATCAGGGAAGCTACCAGGTAGTCTGCAGCCTGGAGTGCCAGGAACCATCTACTCAGGACAAAGTAGCTTTAAAAAAACATTTATTTTAAAACCCACTGCATAAAAATTCCATCTCTATATATACACATATGCAGAGAGCCTTGCATACAGAAGAAAAGAGCAGTCAAAGATCTGCAACAAACCAGAAGGAAATAAAAAAAGAAATAAAGAAGTACAGACAACTTGGAAATTCCGAGCCCACTCTGCATGACACGTATCAGACAAATAAACAGCCAGTGTACATCACATGAAGTCACAGTATACTCCCATCCTAAGTCTTATTCCCATCTCCACACGATTACCATAATATAATTACCCAATTTCTCTATGTTGCAGCTGTGGGCAGTTATAGGGAACGTTTCTGCACAACCGGCCTGTTTTCAGAGGGAAACACACGACCAACTGCTATGAGAAATTTCTCACCCTGTTTTGGCCCTTGACAGTTTACACCAAGAAAATGAAAACCCAAACCCTTGGGGTTTTTTCCCCATCTCTTCACTTCCCAGGCTGCTTGACACCCAAGTGGTTTCTCTGAAGCACTTTTGACTCACCACCTCTGAGGGATATAAAGCTGCCCCGAGTTTCCCAGGTCTGACTTCATTTAGACTGACACAGCTTAAAAGAGCAAAGAAAACAACTCTTAAGAGTAATTTCTGATTTGAAGTCTGGATTACATGACCTAACTGCTATTCCCAAGATTTATGACCATGAGCACACTGTAATTCATTTAACTTGCATTTACTGACTTCACATTTCTTCTATTAGATCTGGTCTGCAGCTCCTTCAAACTTGTCATCTATTTAGGGGTTTCTATCACCAGATGTGTTTCAAGAGGTTTTTTCCAACTACAGAGTCATCTCAGGCAGGTTTTTGTCCACACCTGAAAGGTCCCTGCCACTCTCAGTACAATTCAGATTTGTTTTGTAATGGGAAATGGCCCAATCCACTGAAAAATTCCACCTCTCCCACGATTTTACTGTTCCTATTCCACAATACTAGAGAAACCCGAAACTCAAGTTAACAGTTGCCAGCTTGCAAAACAAAAGTATAACCAATAGGTTATGCTGCTTCCCTCAACCATTTCGAAGCACGCAAAGAAACATGGAAAAACATTCAGATAGAAAATGGAGAGAAAAAGTAAAATCTTAAGCATGATTCAATAACCAGTGCAACAGATTAATGGGCTGGAGGTTTTAAGAACATTTTCTTTTCCTGAAGAGCTCTACAACTCCTTGTCAGGGCATTTTACACAAGCATGTGACAGAAACTAAAACTTTCAAATTACTGGTCAAAAAAGAAGAAAAACTCTGACCTTAGCTTCTGCCCTATAGAAAAGATAATTTCATCTTTGCATGTTACAAAGTCTAATTGCAATTGCTCCTTTTAGTGCAAATGGAAGAGGATTAATAAAAAGAGGGATACTGTAATTCTTGAAAGTTCCAAGTAAACTCGAGTTAGCACATGTATTCTTCTGGTCTCTATTATAAAGTGATCCCACGAGCACAAACATTTCCACAGCTCTGTTGTGAAGCTCCTCACGATTACTCAAGATGGAAATATAACATCCAGTAAAATGACCTCAAAAAAGGCCATTTTGTATAACTTCTCCCCAAAGCTGAGACCAGTGTTCAATACCACCCATACACAACCTATCTTCAACATGCAACAGAAATACAATCCAGGTGGTTTCTACCTCCATCCCTAAGGATGCCTCAAAGACCGTCACACATTGCAAGCAAACAAGGTCAACAATCACCAACGCCACATTTAATTTTGAGGGGCCTGCAGAGCACAGTAAGGTTCTGAGAGTCTTATTAAGAATCACTGCCTGTTTAAAAAAAAAAAGTTATTTTGCTAATCCAAGCAGATTTACAACAAACAGCAGAATCTGCTTATTTTCATATGCACGCAGAATTGTTTCAACTGACTGAAAAAGCGTACTATCTGCTTTTATTGTTAAACTGAGCAGCCATGCCACAGGTTATAGGGAATATGCACGGTTGCAAGCAACTCAGTATCTGCTACTTGCTTTTAATTTGCAGCAAAGCTTTGCGTAGTTGCTCTCAAGCTCCAGCTCTGTGCAGGACTGGAATTGCTGTGACTGGCTCTGAAGGCAGGATGGCTCCAGGGCTGGGGGCACAGCAGATCACAGGGTGAAGAGGGGCCAGGGACAAACTCTCCAGAAGCTACAAGAGCTGAGGGGCAGCAAAGGGAAGGCTTCAAATCTTTATTCCAACAAGCTATTGGATTTGGTACTTACTGCACTATGTATTTTACATATCTTGATTTGTAAGGAAAAAACTGTCCTCCTTTGTTATGCCTTTGGCAGAATGCTACAGCTTTTTTTTTTCCTTCTTCAAAATGCCTACCGTTGCACATCAGTTTTATGGAGACACTCCCAGGGACACGAGCCCATGCTCCCGTCCCCCCGACCTGTGCACACCCTGCAGACACAGCAGCAGTGCTGATGCAGTGGCAGCAGACCCAACACCGGGATAACAGCTGTGTCAGCTTTCCTATTGTCAACACTTTTCCTGACCTTCTCTGTTCAAAATGTGACTTGGATCCAAATACACCCCCCCCCAAACAACCAAAAAGCAACCTTAATTTATGCATTCATAAGCATCTCCAGGAAGGTTGTTACGGTACTGCTCTTTTTGCATTTATTTTTGACATATGAATTGAATACTATGGCAAAGAAATGAGCAAATGCTGTTTTCTAACCCCTTCTGGTACGCACCACAGAGTGACTGTAATGACACCTTGAAAAATACCAGTGAGACCTAGGAAGGTCTCAATGTCACACATAAGAACCTGGAAATTGGAAGACAACTGAATTCCTGCTCACCCTGTACTCACCTCCCTGAACCTCTGGGATATGCTTCAGAGGGAATGTTAAGTTTCTCCTTTTGAAACCTCTGTCTGGTATCCCACTGCGTGACTAAGTACTTGGCAAGCCAAATCCAAACCCAAAGGCTACTGTCACTGAAAGCAGCTCTCAGACAGAAATTAAATTATCCCTTGGAAATTTATTTTAAAGCTTAAATCCCCACCACAATCTCACTTGTCTCATTCAGCAAGACATTGCTGACTTAACCACTCTGGATCAAACGGGTCAAGCGAAACTGCTCGGTGGAGCAGCATTTCAGGAGTTACTGGAAAAGGGTCAGGTATGTGAAGCTGGAGCCTCCTTGCTCTAAAACCAAAAGGTGCATCCAGCAAGGGCACTCAGAACCTCAGCACCGGCAGAAGCTCATCCCTTCTCCTTCTCCCAATCGTTTATCAGCAGAGCACTGCATCGATGTCCTCTCACGCTTCTAGTACTCTCAGAGCTTTCAATCCTCGTCCTGGCATTAAAGTGTTTATCAACCCAGATGACAAATCTTTTTCCAGGGGAAAGCAAGGTGTACTACATCTCCACGTTTCAGGCTTCCAAGCCACTATAAACAGCAGCACGCTCATCAGAGGCGAGCTGGGGCACTGTGATGGCATCGTCACCTGACAATGGGCATCGCTGCGTAATCGCTGGGGCTTTCCAAAAAGTCCCCACGACCAGGCGCATGCTGGGGTGCTGCCACTGTGCTGCCCCTGGTACCAGCTGGCAGCTCACTAACAGAGCTACCAGCCCTGGTTTAAGGGCAAAATCGTGATTAAATGATCTCATGGAGCACACATCACAGTTTTCTTCCTTCCTGAGATACACAAACCTGATACAGCTAAAAAGATAATTCATCACACATCTGCCTTAAAGGGCTGGGTTACAAATTCTGAGGGCGATCTGAAGCAGCAATTTGGCTTTCTGATCTGCCCACGGCTGTCCAGGCTCTGCAGGCAGGACAGGAGCATCTACTCCTGGAGACGCCCCCTCCCAACTCGTGCAGCGCCGGAACAATGCGCCGGCCCGGGGCTCCCGGGGCACAGCCGGACCGTACCTTCGTGGGTAGGCTCGGGGTCGGGTGTCAGCGAGATGTCATCCAGCTCGCGCAAGCACAGCCACTCTCCATCCATCGACACGCGGAATTTGCAAAGATAGATGGTCTCCATGGCAGCCTGAGTGATCTTGTCTGTGGTGGGGGTTGGCATGTCGCTTTGAGGCGTCAGAGCAGACATGATGACTCAGCTGGTACAACAACGGGGGCAAAATAAGGTCTAAAAACAAAAGCTTTCTGAAGAAGAAAATCAGAAATACCTTGCGATTAAAGGACAGATCGCTCAGGATCACAGAGGCTGCTCTGGCCTTTTCATAGATCAAGCAAGGTAAAAACGCTGCTCCTTCCCGCTCAGCTTTGCCTCCCTCCTTTCCACCGACTGCCGTCGTCTTCAGCTATGCTAGAGGCTACTGATCCTCAGCATCCACAGAAAACCTGGCTTCTGCACCACAGGCAGCAGGGAAAAACAGGTAAAAAATAAAAAATAAATAAAAAAAAGAGGCAGTAGAAGCAAAAAGAATGTCTTCCTCTGGTGCTGACCCCAGAAAAATACAAAGGACGAGCGGAGAGGCAGTGTCCCGGTGTGCCGAGATCCGGGCGCTGGTCCCCTCTCCCGGCGCAGCCCGGGCAGCGAGTGCCGCCGGGATTGGCTGTGCGCAGGGAGCAGGGTGGCGACCAAAATGGCTGACTAATGAACGGAGCTGGAAATCCAGGCTCATGTGATCGCCTGCGATTCCCAGGATGCTGCCGAGACGCTGCTGATGCGGGGCCGGCAGTCAGGCGCTCCTCGGCACAGCACCTCCTCGCCGGGCTGTGCCAGCCCGCTTGGGAGCGAGCAAACACCGCCGCACCCCCCATGCGTCGCCCCCGGAATACAAAGGAGCAGCGCCGGCAATACAAAGCCACATTTGTATTCCGCTCGCATCCCTGGATGCCACTACAGGAATTCAATCGGCACCTTTGTTTTCAAAAGAGGTGTGCGAGCTGCAGTTTGGGTTTTATTTGCTGTGCCACCTTCTCAGGGGGCACCTTGGAGTTAAAATTTCCCATGTACAAAAAATGTTAGGATGGATTTATTGTCTTAGGGAAACGGGAAGGAAAAAATGATCTGCTTATAAGCACTTCAGTGACTGAGGATGAAGCTTTTTCAGCAGGGCATGTGCACATGGAAGGACAATAAGGAAGAACACTACAAACACTGTGACCCAATCTTGTACTTTAAAAATCTCCCCTGAAAATTGTGCTGCTCAGATGAGACTCACAAAGAAATATTGTCTCTCAGCAGGAAGATAAACAGGCTTTTAACCTCTCAACAAAAATAAAATAACACAATTTTACAATAACAGCACTGCATTCCCTGTCCCTTCCTGGTCAGCTGAACCTCGCCTGTGTCCCCAACCCACACGGTCCTGGTGCTGGGGCACAAGAGGTCCCAGGTCAGGAATGAGGCTTCTCATTCCCAAGGTCTCTATAGTGTCACCACCCACTTCAACAATGATATCACACACCAATAAATTAGCTTTTCTGACTTCATTCCTGTGTGGCTCCAATATATTTGAGGACAGCAGATATATAAAATCCATCTGAAATGGATGGACAGTCAGCCTTGGAGAAGGCTGCCACCAGAAGAACATAGTGATAGGAACACGTGCCCAGTGTATGGGACCTTGATTCCTCTCCCTTTTTGTTCCCCAGAGAAATACTCAAAAGGATGTATGTGTTTCTTAGGGATATGAAATGCCAAAACAGATTGCTGGATACAGAATTCAGCATGCCAATGCATAGAACTCAGCATGCCAATGCATACAGCTTTCAGAAAAAAACGGCACCCATCATGTAAAAGCCTCACAAAACTGGGAAAAACGATTAAGAGCTGCTATTTCTGACTGGCAAGAGGAAGCAGTTGCTTTCGGTGAAAACTTCCTGCTTAGTGCAGCACATTTTGACTCAGCAACTCTTTCCCCATTAGGCCAAACCCAACAAAGCACCACTTTGCATCTGACAGCAATGCAAAGGGCAATCATGCCACAGAAAACAAGAATTACTATTGTTTCTTCTCCCCAAGAGAACAGAGTTTATAAATCGTGCTGACAGCATCTTAACTCGTATATTTATAAACCCTTTCAGCAATGACAGCCTCTAGCTGCAGCATCCACATCACACCACCCCAAATTCTAAACCCAGTGAAAGTGGCCAAGTACCAACTGCTACAGAACAGCTGCTGGCCCTGGCTAACCCTTGGACAGGGTCTAAACAAACACCACATGGTCAAAACAAACCCTTTAGAATCAACAAAGCACCATAAGCTATTGCTCAAGCTATTATCCAACAGATCTCATTACCAGACAGTTTAATTTCTTTGTTTTGAAGCAATTAGAAATACCAACAGCACTGGGTGTAACCCTGCAGCTCCCAGTTCACAACACGGGTCTTCAGCTGAACTCAGCCCTGGCAAGTGCCCTGCACATCAGGATCACAGGGAAGGTCTGATAAAAAAATTAGGAACTGTTCAACTTCCATCGGTTTGCTTTTAACGTAAAGAAATAACAGAAGCCAGTCTTCCACTTCCAGCTGAGTTCTATTTTCAGGCTCCTTTATGCAATGATCCTGCTGCAAATACTCCATAGAGATATTTAAAGTACTTGGAAAATGTTCTTCAACTTTGACTTATTTCCAAAACCAAAAAAAATAACAAAAAAACCCCCCAAACAGGAACTGTCTGACTTACGGAATTGTGACTTTTTAATTACCACCTGAAAACCACAAGACAAACCTTCCCCTATCCCCATTCTGTGCACCAAAGCGATAAAAGCAACAAAGCATCTCATGAAGAAACAAAATACAGCTATCAAATACTTGTGATTTCACAAAACCTTTCATACAACGACCAGGCAACTCAAGGGCACCTGATAAGGCTCCATCAGGGTTCCAGGATGGTCATAGACACAGGAAAACCCAAATCACGGATAAATGCAGAGGAGGTTGTGCAGGATGAACTTTCTCCATCTCAAACCAGCCAGACAGCCTTGACTGGTCCTACAAACTCTCCTGTGAGCTACACTTTGGCACAAGCCCTTAGAAGCTTTGGCCAGATTACAAAACCTAGCAGGGTTCTGCCAAAACATTTTTAAGATTAAAGAATCAAAAACTGACTGCATTGCAATTTCAAGACCAACCACCCAAACACCAAGCACTCCATCAGCCACCACTATTTGGGAGCTCAGCTGTACGGCAAAGCATTAGGAGTTTCAAAACTGAATAAATCAGAATAACCTAAGCAAAGAAACCCAAACAAATTTCCAAACCACCCTTAGGATTCCAGGGAGCATCTTTGGGTGTACTTTTATTTTCAGAGCCTGTGAGAAGCCTGTGTTTCCATCATCATGAGAAAGTTTTCCCCCTCACTCTGTAGAGATTGCAAAGGAAAAAGGACAAAGCCATCTCTGACACGGAATGTAATCTACAAAGATAAAATTAGCATTTACATGGCAAAGTCTGCTTCTGACTCCTCTGCCAGCACAGATATGCACATTACCTCAAATACCAGCTACTGCCAACCCTGCAAGCTCGAGCAGGAATGGGCAAAAGGAAGTTTGACAACCCCAAAATCAGTAACAATTTCTTAATTAAGAAGTGACAAACAAGTTTTTCTTTACCTACTGTGAAACATAGACATTATTTAAGGATGGAAGTAACTCTTATAACTGAAATTACAACTAAGAAGTGGGAAGGAAAAGTCTATTTCAAGTATAGTGGTATTGAGTAGGCTTTTAGTGAGAGCAAGGAAAGGTTTGGGGTTTGGTTTAGGTTTTGTTTTTTTTTAAGGACAGCCTAATCAAGTTGCTTTTAACTGTTTTAAGGTTTTGCTGCAGGTCAGCATGTTTTAGTAATCATCTTGTTCCTTCTTTCTGGAACCATCTGTAACAAGTAAACAGGTGCTGCTGCCACAAAGAGCTTTTGCAGTCTCCTTCCCTAATCAACTCTGGCCTTCACCTGATGTTTGGAATCAGGTGAGAATACAACAGAATAGTTCAATGATTGTGTTGTAACGGGGGAAAAACCAAAAAGACTTGAAATAAACCTCCAAAATATTGTGAAATATTGACTTTTTGGTGTAGTGGCCACTGCCTCCCTGTAACACCTAAGACTTTGCAGCAGAACTGCGCTGCTCCTGCTGCTCTGTGGGAACAAATCAAAGATGCTTTTAGAGATGTGAGAACTGGAAAAACCACAACAAGAAAAAGAGAGATGATGGAAAAAAGTGATTTACTGACAGAGTTTGCCCCAGGAGAAACAGAGTCCAAGACACCATGCAAATAGATGCTGATTCCTGTTCCCTCCAGACACTGCTATCACTGCATCAGTCAGTCCCTGAGCGGGCTGTGACACACGATACTGCACAGGCAGCTGTCACCTCCACAGCCCACGAGAACAAGGGAACTTTTAAATGCATCTTATAAAGGTTTTTCACAAAGGTTACATGAACAATCACTGCAGAATAAGGCTGACACAGGATAAAGCATTGCTCAACCACTGAGCTTCTCCAAGTCCTTGCGCGCATATCAACTCAATGCTTCAGTTTCTCCACATCCAGGTAAGAGCTTCTCATCAAGTTTGAACAGCTAAAACTAAACATTTTTCTTTAAATATTCTTTTCTATCAGAAGCAGTTCAACCCCTTGCACGCACATCACAGGGTTTACTGTGGGTAAAGACCTCCTGATGAGGGAAAGCAGAACTGGAGGTTGAGAGGGGCCTGTCATTTTAAACAACAATTTAGCAGGGAGGGACTTTGGACATAAGTTGGCAGTCACAGACAGTCCTTCATAGAGCTCAGAGCAAAGTCACAGCATTTCACCTCCTCTTGGCATTACACACATGGACTTCTTACCTCACTGGTTATAGCTCTGCTGAGTAATGCCTTCAAGTACATCAGCTTCCAAAGGAGAAAAAAACCAGATACCCGCTCCAAACAAATCAGCTCCTGTGTGAGTGAATGCTCACCTGGGACAGGAGGTGACAAAGCAAAGGCCAAAAGCTCAGTCACACACACTCTGGCACCAGCCCAGAGGATGAAGCTGCTGGTTATTTTTAGGATGGATGGAAAAGAGAAGATCTCTTCTATATGCACCCATGCGTGTACTTTTTATTTGATTTTAAAATACACCCAAGTACTTCAGAGTACTCCAGCTTCCCCGAATACACCACAAGAACATCAGAAAGAATCTTACAAAGGAGAACGCTATTTGTCACCCAACACGCCCCACACAGCCATGCACTTCAGCCTCTTCAGGTTTCCAGCGTGCACTGCCCACGCCTCGGATTTGTTCTCCGCACCAGCACCAGGAGGAAGCCCGAGCGGGGGTTCCCCAGCCCCTCAACTACACCCCGCGCCCATGAGAGCCTGTTGTGTTTCCAAGGGCGGCACCGATTCTCCTCAAAGGGCTCTCCGTGGGGCTGGTATTGCGGAGCTGCTGGGCCAGCACGGCTCACGCACACCCCCACACGAACCTCGCGAACCCCCGCTGCCCTTCTCGCCGCCGGGGAGCACCCGCGTCCCCCCAGAGCCCCGCGGGGCAGGGGCAGCTCTGGGGCGGGCGCCCCGAGCCCGGGCGCGCCCGTGCCTGCGAGAGCCGCGCGCCCCCCGCCCGGAGC
>VZRR01014144.1:375703-407077 GCA_013398015.1 Oreocharis arfaki | reverse complement strand
CCCCGCAGCGCCGGGGAGCGGCTCGCCCCGGCCCGAGGGGAGCACGGCAGGTGACAACCACCCCGACAGCCACCCTCCGAGGGTGCAGGGGCTCTTACCCGTAAAGCGAAGCCAGGGCACCATCTCCTGCCTCCCTTTGGCTTTCCCCGGCGCGAGAGCTCACGCACAGCAGCGTTTTGAGACCCTGGGACAAAAGGCGACAAAGTCCGAGTATATTCCTTAGTATTAAAACTGCCAAATACAGCGTACTGCTGGGAATTTCACTTGGGAGATTCTTTCAGAACACAAGGCAATTAACGTGGACCGTGGTGTTGTCAGCAGGCAGGAAGCACATAAATCTGCCAGTTTTTAAAAAACACCCTGCCTTCCGTGCACTTGGGTTAAGCTGAAACACGTTGCTGCTTTCTTTTCAAATCTCCCATTAAAATTGCAAAACCAAAGCTGTAAAGGCTACTGATTTCTGGAGACTGATTTTCCAGTGCTGCCCCAAGTCATGCAACATGTTGCAACTAATTGAACAGATGCTTTAACCCACTTCACAAATCTCACAGCTGAATGTTTCAATTTCTACTTGCTAACAAGAGTAAAACAATGCCCAGACTGTGTGTGATGGAATATTACGGAACACAGCTAGGAAAACCTTGACAAAATCTAAGGTAGCACCAGACGTATTTCCATGCGAGTTATTCAATCTATTTTCCTTGCCCTGTATAAATAGAAATTTCAGGTCGTGATGCAGAAAGCATTGCCCCTCTCTCTGCCACTGTACTTTTCTGCCCAAGCTTCCAAAGGCAGCCAGGCTTACTCCGGATGCTCATCGCCCCCCGAGGATTATGTCTTCGGGATGCAGAAAAACACAAGAATAGCTCATACCTTGGAGCTTTCTACACTTTGCCTATGTCAGTTTAAACGTGAATCATTTATGTGCAGATGCAGGCAGGACTGACTATCCCTTGGATCACTGTGCTCCAGGCGAGCGGGTGGAAAGGACCCAGGGCAGGTACTTCCATGGCTGTGAGGGTGAGGGAGGTGACACAAAGCTGTTACCTGAGGTGAATGCCCACCTGCTTTAGGTGCTGCTGAGGCTGACAGTCCCCTCCGAGCAGGACCTTGGCAAGGACAAGTGCCATCTCATGGCTGAAGCATTCCTTGGCAGTGTCAGCACCTTCTCCAGAAGCAGTACTGGAAAAGGAAAAAAGCAGCATTAACCAGGACTTTGATCCACTCCTTGCTTCTTTTCCTGATCACCTGTGGTCCTTTCTTGATTTCATGTGTCCATTTTCATAGGGATTTTCAAAACCTGTTCACCACTAGGAACTTCCCTTCAGCACATAACATTACTCCAACTATTTCTTAGAGACACTGTACAGTGTCCCCCCTTCCACAGCATAAATAACCACAGCCTTCCCATGATTGTCCACACATAAAAGCATGTGGGAACGATGTTTATGGCTTTGTCCAATCTCTGAACTAACCAAGCAGGCATAATACCTGGTTAACCTTCATTAACCCAGGAGCTGTGCTGTGCCATCTGCCGGCAGGCAGGGCCGGGCCGCTGACACGCGGCGTTCCCTCCGGCCTCCAGCCTTAATCCCAGTGTTTCTGGGAATGTGTCTGTAACGGCACACCAATTTGTTATTTCCCTTATTTACTGCTCAGATGGAAGTCGCCAGAATTTCGCTTGCCAGCTGCCCAGAGCTTTCCAAGGAAGCACAAAGCCAGATCCACGAAAGACCATTAGCCCTTCATTTTAGCACCGAGTGTGAAACGTGCACAAGCAGGTTCTGTAGTAATGAGATCAGGGAGCATTTCTGCTGGCTATTTTCCACACCCCATGTGATGCCTGTTACACAACACCATCCCTCCCCAGAAAAAGCACCTAAGCTGCTTTTTTGCCCAGCATCTTAGCTCTTACTGACCTCTTGGCAGAGCCTTCGGAGCATACCTCAGAGCATTATCAGCAGCAGCCTCCAATCATGATCCCAGTGGGGGGTTAAAGGTGGGAAAATTCTACTTCCCTCCTCAGCAAGGCTGGGACCTTTCTCCCTGGGAAGAAGGAGCGGCCAACACTGTTGCTCACAGTAAGGGCAGGTGAGTAAGCACAGCCCTAAGGAGAAGACCTGCTCAGTGCATCTGAGACAGCAAAGGACTGTTCCCATCTGTCCAGCTTAAGCTTACTGTGTTTCTACCTCTCCCTTCAACAAACAGCCTAGAAAATTACCAAAACATTCTCCAGCCAGCAGTGAACAGCATGCTCCTGGCAGAAACAGGCCTGGGGTGTCAAGGTTTACACAGGAACCCCACGAAAGCACATGTCACTTGCAGAGCACGAGCAGAGCATCTGCACGTTTGAACGACAGAACCTGGCCTGTCACAGGATCAAGAGCACACACTCATATCTTGGCTTCCCCCAAGACCATCGCACACACAAAAATGATATGCAATCACATTTCTAGATAAAGCAATTATTCCCCTGAAATAATTTCGTATCAAAAACTAATACCTTTCAGATGGTATGGTACACAAACCAAGGCGTGGGCTCCCTGACACCTGTCCCAGACACAAGTCCAGGTTTTACCCGAGACACTTTTTGCTAAACTTCAGAAAAACTATCACTCATTCTGTTTTTTACAGGCCAGATTGGAACTGGCCACTCAGAGTCAGCTCCTGGCAAGCATTTCAGTGTGGGGTTAAAATGCATTTACCCACCAGGACGCATGGAAGTAATCACAACATCCTCAAAGCTTACCTGACCACTGAAGACATAAGCCTTGCCCATCTGTAAGGTGGTCCTGTAGCAATGCTACTTAGTCCTGTAGCAGCAGACAACATTTAACATTTATCATACGAGAAGTTAATACGTTTATCCTATATATGGTTATAAAATCCAGAGAAGTTCTTGCTTTGCTTCTCACTGAATTCAGGAAGGGAAACAGTATTTCAGACCACACGGGACTAATTTAAGACAGCCTAAAAGTAGTGCCCATACATTTAATAGCTAACGAAGGAGTTAATCAGAACAAAAATTCACTATTAACCACATCTCTGCATCTCAACACAGGAACAGGACGGACCAGAACAAGACAACAGAACAAAGGCGGCAAGTGACAGTTGCTGAACCCCTTTCTCAACCCACCCTCGAGAGGTCCATCCATCCCATCCCACCCCATCTCCCCATCAGTCCCACGAGGCCCATTTAATTCCCCTGGCCCGATACATCCTGTGCAATCTCTCAAGGCTTCCTGTTTATGGAAACATGACAGCACCACAACAGAGGAAAATACCTTCAGACAAGGGCGAGGTACGGAAAGGGCCTTGTGCCACTCAGAGATGTGGAAAGCATCCTTCTAGAAAGCATCCTCTGAAAAATAACCCACCCCACCCCCAGTTTCCGTAAGAATAAACCCCACGATATCGTGTATAAAATTTTTATTGGATTCAGTACTGCTGCTCACAGCTCTTACAAAAAGGTAACTATCACTTAAGCTTCCTGCTTTTCTTAACCCCGGCCCGAATGCCAGACAGCTCGCCGGCATATCTGTGCAGCTCCCTCCGGACCTCGCGGACCTGGCCCTTGCGGCGGATTTTGGCTCGCCGGAATTTCTCCCGATGCTTGACCCGGGGGTTGCGATCAATCTTCCTCCTTTTGGGCGTGAGGCCTTTGTTCTTGATCATCTGATAGGTCACCCCTCTCTTTTTACTGGGATCCTCTCCTTCCTCTCCTTCCGACACCACTGCTTCTTCAAGCACATGCTCGTCTCCAGCTCTCTTCCTCTTGAATGCCAGCTTCTCCTCCATCATCTTGTAGTATTTTAGGGCAGCCTCCTCATCCAGCTCCGATTCATCCGACGATTCAGCAGCAGCAGCAGCAGCCTGGCCATTAGTAGGCTCAGAGGCACATTTTGGTTTGTTTTTCTTGGCATCCATGGTGAGAAACACTGAAAACTTGTTTTCCTTCCGTAGCTTCTCTTCCTTCTTGTCATAGTAGTTCCTCAGAAGCATACGGACCTGTGGGGAAAGCTTTTGGTCTATAACAGCGAGGTCATTGATGATATTTCTGTATGCCACCAGCCGTTCGATGACCGGGTGACTATGAACCGGCATCCTCTTGGACTTCAAAACCAGATAGAAACTGATATTGGCACAGTAGTTCAGGTAGAGATGATACTTGGTCTGCAAATAGCGACTGCCCTTCCCCTCGGGGATAGTGCCGTCTCTGACCATTTGCAGCAGTGGGTGCAACTCATCCTTGATCTCCATGAGCTTCACCTCAAAGTCCTCCATCAGCTGCAAGAGCTCCGGGGACTCCTGCTTCAGCAGCTTCAGCTGCTCCTTCTTGGAAAGGGCCTGCAGATCCTTATCAATCTTCTGCCCCTTGCTATCGTGGGTTTTCCGCTGCTCAGCCAGGTAGCCCTGGATCATGTCCAAACCATAATCATCCTCCCTCAAATCCCGTACCAAACGTCTCTGGATGACTTGAGCCTCCTGCTCCTCTTCCTCCTCCTCAGCATCGATTTCTTGCTGGGTCCGCTTGCCCTTGGCCTGGGCATCAGTCCCATAGTCCGTGTCATAGTAGAGCTGCTTGCGCTGGCCCCAAGAGAGCTCATGGGGGAGCTTGGCTTCCGGATGCCGCTCCTCCAAGTCGCTTTCCATGGACAGGTCCCCCTCTTCATCCTCAGCATCATTTTCATCTTCCTCACCTTCTTCATCTTCTCCATTCTCATCCTCCTCTGCGCTGTACTCCACAAAGGGATTCCGCTCCTGCATCTCCTCATCATCATCCTCCTCTTCATCATCCTCCTCCTCGCTGTCCTCGGGCAGCTGCAGCCCCAGCACCTCCTCCTCTTCCTCTTCCTCGCTGTTCCCGGCCTCGTCGCCGCTGTCCAGGGCGGCCATCACGGCGCGGAACCGCTCCTCGTGGAAGCGCTCCACATCGTCCGCCAGCTCCTCGGGGCCGGCGCGGCCGTCGGGCACCTCGGCGGGGTCATCGGCGGGCTCGGCGGGCTCGGCCCGCGGCCGCAGGACGGTGCCGCGCCGGGTCCGCATGGCTCCCACCGCCGCCTCCGCCGCGCTTCCCCTTCCGCTGCGTCCCTTCCGCTCGCTGCCGAGCCCTTCCTGTTCCAGGCCCGGAGCGCGTTCACGCCCCCGGGGAGATGGGGGATGCCCCGGGTAGCCCGCGGGGAGGAGGGGCTTCAGCCGTGACAGCTCTCGGCAAGCGGTAATGCCACGTGGAAAAAAAAGAGAAAGAAAAAGCCTTTTGTGTCCTCTTCAGGGTTTTTTCTTCCTCTAGAAGACAGCTGCTGTCTGTGCGGTCATCTTACAGCAACGAGGAAAAAAACAGATGGAAAACACACCTGACACCTGTGCCCTTGTAAACGAAACTTGGTACTCAGTTCCCTGCGACCAGATCAGACTCGGAGAGAAGAAGAAGTATTTGCAAACCTCCTTGGACACCTCCAAGGTGCAGACGTGACCTCTCCCGAGTCTTTCCCGTCACCGAATCGCACTTGCACAGGGATACAGGCAGCTGCCGGCAAGAGCCAGGCCCGTTCCTGGGGGCTGCGGGGCAGCTTCAGGCTGCACAGCTCGGCAGCTGCTGCTTCATCACCTCTGCACTCCTTGAATCCATCCCCTTATGCCAAGAGATCCATGTGTCCCAGAAAAGAAGCAATTGTGATTTTTCAACACCTGGAGACCTCTCCCTAGGAGGGCTTTTAATGCAATCTGTACTTCTTCACCTCTGCATTCTCATCCCATGATTTTGTGTGTCCCTAAGCCATGACAGAGCACCAGCCCAGCCTCCCACCCTTCCCAAGGGAAAATGACATGAATACTGAGCCGCGGGGAAGCAATCTGCTTTTATGAGCTGCAGGCAGCCCTGCCACAAAAACAGAGTAATTAGACACGGGAATTAGTGTAGTCCAAGCCGAGAAACCCAGAGCCTGATAAATTAGGCATGCACATATCCCAGCAAGAGCAGTTCTGCTTACAAGTGCAGGTGCTTTTTTCTCACCACAGAACAGGTGCAGGGGTATTTATAAATGCTCCTGTCTACCTTTTTGTGGAAAAAAACAGGTCAAGCAAATATTCAAATTAGCTGGAACCGGGTGGGGTGCACAGCTTTACTCACTTTTTTGGATTATGATCAATGTGATGGCAAACAGGTCTCAGTTTTGGCCTTCTGACACACTCAGCCTCTTCACATGGTCACCTCTGGGTCAAAACTTTCTTGCACAAAGACAGGTTTTGTCTTGGACCCTTTTCCATATCCATCCCTGCCAGTTTTCAGCCCTCACCTCCCTGGATACAGGCCTGTAGAAAAAAGAGCAACAAGAATAACTTGGATCTGGAGACACACAGCATCCATTACGGTTGTTGGCTACACCTTGGTGGAAATCTTCACCTGATACTTGGCCACTAAATACAGCTGTCCCTGGTGATCACGCTTTGTCATCTGGCCGCTCAATCCTGCTGGCTTTTTGTGTGAATCCGTGCAGAGACATCTGCAGACAGCTCCTGCCAGGATGAAATTCCAGATGACTTTTGCAGTTGTGACTGAGAGAAACCCAGGCCTTTCTCATGTCCCTGACCTTGACAGTTTCCATCTTAAGTGTCCTTATTTTTCTCAAGTCTCCCCTTTCGAAAATCAGCATACTAACTTCCACTTGGACTCTCTTGGATTTAAATGGAATTGACATGTCTCCCAATCCAAAGTTAATTTCCAAGAGCAGAAAACAATCTATGTCTATTCAAACCTTCTCTGGGATTTAGTGAAAACATCATCTACTTCTGGTGAAGCTGGAGATGCTCTCCAGCCTGAGTTAGTTGATCCAGTTTACCAGGAGCTGCTGAAGCCAAACCAGTTAGCTGTAAGCATGATGGAATCACTGCGACCAAGACAACAATCGGGGAATGCTGCTGGTCTGTTTAGAGGCACTTGGCTTCCCAGTGAGAAAGGGAGAGCAAAGAAAAGCACAGAGCAGACTGCTCGTGGATGGTGTGTTATGTGGAGACCGTGCCTCGGTCTCATCCTACTCACCCAGCACAGCAAGGACACACAACAACAGCTATTTAGGCTTACTTCACTCAGGCACCTGTCCAGCTTCTCACCTGGAAAATCCTAGTTCAGCATGTCCAAGGCCAACTGGAAGCACAGGACATGTGGATGGAGACTGAAACCACAGGACTGCTTCCCACTTCTTTTCCAATTCTCAATTATTTCACCTCTAGCCTATGCCCTGCAGGGAGGTCGGGAGTCCAGCTCCCCACTCAGCTTCTTGCCAAATGCCTGCTCGCCCAGATGAAATTCCAGAAGTCATCCAGTAAAACAGGGGTAATCCATAAAAATAACAGTCCATAACATAAACCTCCCTCTCGAGAGCTTGCAATCTAGCTAGAAATCCCCAGAGACTTGCAGGTGGCTGAAGGGACTGAAAATAGGTCTTGTGTCATCATATCCAGACCAAGGGACTGCACACACACGTGTAGATTTAGCAACTGAAATCCAGATGTGCTGAGCACCAGCAGCCAGGGAAAACCACCAAAGTGAACAGAAAGACACAGATATAATTCTGCTCAGTCTCTGCCCTGACATTTGAAAACACTCTCCTTGCATTTTTCCAGTGCCATATTTTTATTAGTGCAGCTTGGCAAAACATATCAGAGCCAGCCTCCCTTGCATGTACTCTATCCTGGTGCTGGCATCCTCCCTTCTTGTATAATTCTAGAAAAATTCTTACAGAAAAGGGTGACTGAAACAAACAGTACTTTAGATGGACATCCCTACCAGCCCGGGTGAGCCAGGTTTACTTTTTACCTTGTGCCAAAAATGGGGCACAGGGAACAACTTGCCCCTGTCTCAGAGAGAGGGCTGCACAAAAGCGTTAGCAATGCTTTCCGGGATGGGGAAGGGAAACACCCCCAATTTTTTTCTCTGCTAAAGATGGATCCCTAACGAGAACACAAGGTTTGTAAAGAACCATGGCAGAACCCAAAGCCCTGCAAGGAGCTGGGCTGTGACCCATCATCCCCCCACGTCCCACGCTCCCCTTGCACATGAGCGCTGCTGATGTAACCTGAAAGCTCATTGCATCATGCAGCTGCAGGGTGAGGGGTTTGTGCTTGGGGGAAAACCTCAGGGCATACAACCAGGGGGCTTGGAACAGTTCTGGGCTTAGGGACCCAGCCAGCAGGGTCTGGAAGAAGGAAAGACAGCCTGCAAGGTGACAGGAACCGGGACGCCTGGCAGCATTGCCAAAAGAGTTCAGCCTCTTGAAGAAGCCTGGCAAAAGCAACCCGGCCCTTGCTAAGCCTGGGCTTCCCTTAAAAAGTGGCTTTTCCAGTACAAGACACAAGCAAATGCTACAGAGACAGCTCTGGCCATTATAGGCTACATTGCAACATTCACTCTTCAGAAGTTACACAAACGATCCCAAATCTGGGACGAAAAAAAACCCAAATCCCAGGCCTGCCCTCTTTCAACCCTCTTTTAGGAAAAGTCTGCATGCCCAATACCCCAGGGTTTCCCTGGGTCCCGACTCAGGACCTCTCATAAACCACAAATTCCATGGAGTCTCCTTTCCATTCACAACAAAATGAACTCCTCGATGCAGGAGCTGCTGTACCTCTTTCACCCGTGCCCTGTCACCTTTCCTGCTTTGACTGCAGGCTCTCTGGGGGCAGGTCCAGCCATTAATTCAGGTTTGCACACAGCTGGTCCAAACAGGATTCTGACTTTGAAGCCCGAAGTGGATTTTTAATAGGACTCAAGGGATTTTTAAGTCTGATTTCTCAAAATTAGGAGCCAGAGCTGTGGGCCTTGGACTTTGGTACCTTCCATCAGCCCTGATAGCAAGACATCCCCTAAGGGCTTGGGTAGTTTTGCACCTCCTTGTACTCAGCAGCTCTTTTGCCTGTTGGTGAAGAACAGAAAAAAGCACAATAAAAATGCAACCCCCTGCTCCCTTCCCCTCCGAAAGCCAGAGGTCTTGGTGCATTAACACACCTGGTTTCAGTCCCCAGCCACATTTTCCAGTGTTGGCTGGGCTGTTTATTTTAGGAAACCAATTTGCACACGCCCTTATAGGCAGAGTCAGGCTCTCCACTCGCATTCTTCAAAAGAAGGGAAGGCAAGATGAAGAGCTCTTTGTTGCTGTGCGTGGCCTTGGCCATCTCCTTGGGGATCGTCCTTGTGGCAGGTAGGTGAGCAATGAAGAGATGGAAAACTGGGATTAAGACATCAGTGGCAGGTTTTGTGTAATTTATCCTGAATTATTTTAACAGTCAGAGGTCAAACATCAAAGCCTGCTCAAGCAGCCGTGCTTCAGTGGTGCTTGGATACCACAGGGTGTTTCTGCATCAGAGCTGTGTGGTTTTCATTGCTGCCTGGAGGATAAAGTGATGACTAGCTCCAAACCTAAGACTTTTTAATTAGCCATTTTTTATCAGGTTTGTGAAGCAATAAACTGCAAATGTGCCTGCTTGCTTTTCTGCAGTCCTAGGGAGCTTGAAGGCTCTTACCTGCTAGATCCTAAAGGCTTCTGGTAATCCTGTTGTATGGCTGCACCAATGTGTTCTGATTAAACTGCAGCTTATAACGTAACTCCACTGAATTTCTTGGAAACTCCTGATTTCAACTGAGCTCAGCCTGTCCTCCCAGCACACTCCTCAGTGTGGGTCTCAGGTCTCTACTCAGTCTGAATCCATCCTGCTGCACATGGTGGATCTGGTCTGCAGGATCGAGTCGGTGCTCAGGGATAACCATCCCAACAGCACAGACAGCATCATCCCTGCATTTCCTGCAGCTTTTGGAAGGGGGCATCTTATTGCTTACCCCAGGCAATTCTGTTGGGCTTCACAGTGTATCACAGGACAACGCAATTCTGGAAGATGAGAAATTTTGTCCAAAACACAGCCTCATAAGTATTGCAGAGGGAGGGAACAGCTTAGGGAAGCAACTCAGGCACCAGGAAATCCAACCTGCAGACATTTAGAACAGCATTAGCAAATTTTGCATTTAAATACATTCTCCCCAAGAGGACTTTACTGGGTGACACATGGAGATACTGGTGATAAAATCACATTTTTTGAGCTTTGTAATCTTAAATGAAAAAATGATGGAGCACCAGTAACTTTAACAGTGAAGCCAAGAGCATAACACAAGGAATTGAATCAGGGCAGTATTTTTAGAGCAGTCAGAAAAACCTGCATATGCATAAGATTGTGTTAATCTAATTTTAGAATTAAAGCCTGCTCTGAGAGGTTTTGGGACAACCCAAAATCCAATAGGATCTGACTTGAACATTGGCTTTGAATTAAGGCTTTGGAAGGAACTGCACACAATGTTACATGCAATGCAGCACAGACAGCAGAGCTGTGTGATGGACAAGAAGCCAGAGACTTCCCTTGAGCCAAAAGAAAGGCCAAGACAAGGAGCCGGGGACTAGAGAGGCTTTTCTGGGAGGCTTCTGCATCACAGGGAAGAGCTCATGTGGAATGATCAGTTGGCAGAGAAGAAGCTTGGAGAACAAGCTAGGAAAGTGATTTCCTTCCCAAGCTAGAAACTCCATAGAGAATCTTATCCAGCAGGTATAGTGCTGCCAAAGGCCACAGCAACAGCACTTGTAACCAGCAGGCCAACTCTAGGGTCACTGAGGCATCATTTTGCACAACATTGGTACCTTTTTCACACTTATGGTGCCTGTAACAATCTCAGAAAACCTGGAAATGGAAGCACCTGAGACCAGCATATTATAGGGGAAGGAAGGATCAAAGCTTTTAAGTGCAAGTGACTCCAAAATCCTTTGTAGACATGATTAACACAGATATTTCCAGCCTGTTTCTTTTCTCTCTCTATGATTAAAGCAAGGGACAAGCAGAGCAGGCAAGTCCCCAGAAGTGAGATCCGTCCGAGCCCAATACAAACTGTCCCCATATGGCAAAAATCACTGGGTCTGGTACTCTAAGCAGGCTGAAGGTGCTGTAGCAGGAACGATGCTGCCAAGTGATGGCTGTGAACTTGATTTCAGCAGCATTTAGAAATACGGAGGGATGTAAAAACAACACATAAAAGCAGGGCTGGCTTGTTGCGGGTGAAGAGACCAGAGGGTCTGGGTTGGGGAAAACAAACCAGCAAAGAACAAACTATTTCAAGTCCATCTACTCACGGTAAGGCAGCATTACACTACATCAGGAAAACCCCCAAAAGCCTCTGGGTGACACCTGGCATGCTTTAGCCTGCTTTGACTGAGTTTCATATCGAGTAGCATACCAGAAGCAGCACTTTGGAGAGGTAAATCAGGACTGCAGTTTTGCTTGCAAACCACAAGCATCATCGGGGCCACCTGCCTTTCCCTGCCAGGTCAGGGGGCTGCCTCCTTGCTGGGTCCTGCTGTGCTTTTTGGCATCTGTTCCCCCAGGAACCTGAAGGACCAGATACCACTCAAGGAAAACTGACACATCTGCCACATTGGCAAGGTCAGAGACATCTATTTAGAGGTCAGATCCAAAC
The DNA here is from genome assembly GCA_013398015.1 of Oreocharis arfaki. Classification (NCBI taxonomy): domain Eukaryota; kingdom Metazoa; phylum Chordata; class Aves; order Passeriformes; family Paramythiidae; genus Oreocharis; species Oreocharis arfaki. Next base: position 395,568 of record VZRR01014144.1, on the reverse strand, counting down.
TGGGGCTTGGACTCCGGGAGTTGTCTTAGTGCGTGGCAGAGGAATTGCATAACCAATTCTGGGTAAAAGAGCACTTCACTTAACAGGTGTGGCTAAAAATACCATTTTACAAGCAATTCCTGCATGTTTGTCCCTCAGCAACCGCAGTGTCCGGGTTCCTAATCTTGTCCTTCCCAGTCCCACCACCTCCACAGAGAGCAGCACACTGAGCTGAGCAGGAAGACAGCTGAACTCATCTTTGCTAAGAAACTCGCTTGTACCTGCTGCAACCTGGACTTTAATCAATCCGGGTGCCATAATGGTGCATTCCTGGCATTTTCAGCCCTTGGCTTTCTGCTAGAGCAGCTTTCAAGGATTTTGTTCTTGATTCTGGGATTGTATATCCTGTGCTTGCAGGCTATCCAGTGAGCCCCAACGATGAGGCGTACGTGCTGGTCAATAATAAGTGTCAGTGTGTAACAGTGACCTCAAAGTTTGTCCCCTCCAAAGAAAATCCTGATGAAGAAGTCCTGGAAAGAAACATCCGCATCATGTAAGTGCAGCCAAGTATTTCATGGAGATGGTGAGTGGGGGATGCCGTGTTAAATGAGTTTTCTTTGCATTGTTTCTCATGTCCCGGCACTGATGAAGTGAACAGCTTGTCACATGGGCTGCTTTCTGTGGTATCCTGAGTATTTCCCTTTGCTTAGTGCTTTTCTACCTCACACGAGAGGAGCCTCTGTGGTGTTTGCCCCTTCAGATACAAAAAGCGTCTCCATGTTTTAAGCAGACCAGTAGTAACTTCACAAAATGGGTTGGGGACGTAGAGCATGACCTGTCAGAAGTTGATCTAACCTGAAACCAGATTGGGCCCATGACACTGGATTGACTTCCTGACCTGACAGAAAGCCTGGGAAAAGAGTTAATGCCTAAACTATCAGTTTCGGCCTAAACTCATAAACTATCAGTTAATGCCTGAACTATCTGCCTCCCATGAGACAGAGCTCAGTTCAACAGTAGGACTTTGTCCTGTCCTCTCCACTCACACAAACCTAACAGAAGTGTGTGTGTCTCTGGGAAACAAGGACCAGCCTCAGGCCCAGAGCTGCAGGAGCGCCGGTAGAGCTCTCAACAGGAGAACCACTAATTAAACATCGCTGTCCATCAGTGTCAAGCATCTGCCAGCTCAGATTTTAACAAATGTTAACTCTATCAGCCCTGTCACCTTGCAAGTGGCACTTACGTCAGTTGCTACAGTCCTCTTGGGGAGGGTTGTTGCCTTTGAGGGTACAGAGGACCAAGATCTCCCATTCCTGGGATTTGATTCGCAGAAGGGTCAGAATGAAAATAACCTGAAGAAGAAGATGAGAGTTTAGAATTGCTCACAACAGAGCAGACTGTGTTTAATATGCAGTTTTCATGAGAGTGTTTCTCTTCCCACCTTTGCAGCGTCCCCCTGAAGGCTCGGGAGAACATCTCCGACCCCTTGTCCCCACTCAGGACCACCTTTGTCTACAACTTGAGTGAACTGTAAGTAGTTTTACTTCCTAACTTCACTTCCCAAGACTTACTCCGCAGCAGCTCTAAAAGATGCTTGAGGGCCAGATGTTCCCCTGGAACACCTAGAAAGGGTACAGCACCCTCCTGGCTCTACCTGCAGATAAGCAAAAAAGATTTGGGGTTCAGCAGGGACATCTTTCCATCTAACTCCACACATTTGTTCTATTTTCCATCTCTTCCAGCTGCAAAAATTGTGAGCCCATAGAAATTGAGCTGGGTGGGGCGATCCACCAGGCCCAGCAGGGCAACTCCTGCGAGGAACCGCAGACCTGCTACACCTACGACAGGAACGAGTGCTACAGCTCCCCTGTGCCGCTCCTGTACCACGGGGAGGTGAGGCACGTGCCCGCAGCTCTGACGCCGGAGTCCTGCTTCGCCAAGTAGCTCGGCTCTCTGCTGTGCTAGAGCCTTGGTGCCCCCCTGTTCCTCTCCAAAATGTATGCATGGCACCACAGTACCTAGATGACAGCACCCAAATGCTGGCTCCTAGAGTGACCCAACTCGTCTCTTCCCGTTTCTGACCTCAGACTTGTGCCATCTCCCCAGGGCAGCTCCTGGTGGTCAAGCTCCCTTCCCGTGTCCCTGGCACGTACCTGCAATGCCATTTTGTGTCCCAGACCATACAGACCAGATTCCCAGCAGATATAGGGCAGTCATTCCCTTGAAGTCAAGAGAACTACACTGATTTACAGCTCTGGGGAACCTGTCCTTTTTAGTCCCCTGTGTGTCGCCCCCCAGCAAGGCTACCACAGACATCAGCAGCAATGTCTGTGCCCTTCCCCCCCTGAGCAATCTAAAGCAACCTCTGCACAACCTTCAGAAAAGGCCTTTGATGACATTAGCAGCATTTATGCCCTTAGAAGAGAGTTGTAAGACCATGTTTGAGAGAAAAGATGAGGGACCCCTCTAGCACTTGGGCATCTGCAAGCTTCCAGTTCTCACAGATTGAGAGAAGATCAAAAGATGCCGCTACCCTGAAGTGTTTTGCAAAGCTGCCAAGCCCTCAGCTATGCCAGGAATACTCAACTCTTCTGGGAGATGTTGGGCATTTCACTTTCTCCACTGCTTTACTGATACTGCTGCCTTCTTCCACCCCTGCTCCTGATTCAAGTCGTGGAAAAATAAAAACAAGTTAGCTCAAACTTATTTTTTGTTCCTCATTTTGCATTTAAAACCTCAAAAAATTCTATGAAGGGGACATAACTTGCTAGAGCAGGACCCTAGTTCAGGGTTCAGGATCGGAGTAATGAAACAGCAAAAACCTTATTCCTGTAATTGTAGTTTTGTCAGTGAAACACTCAATAAACATTTTTCTGCATTAGTCTGTGTGTTCTATTCCAATTCAATAAGAAGGCATGAAAAGAAGCCAGACCTATAATCATATTCTTTTCTCTTTCACAATGAATCAAACTCTCCCTAAATAACTGCTTATATTTACAGGCAAAGCCTCCCAAAATACCAGAATAGAAATATTTCCATGCACTTGCAGAACCTCTGACAGATTGAGGCTGAACTGGTTTATCATTTTAGGATCAGCTCTGCATCACTGAGCTGCTTTGAGGCCCTGGGAATCAGTGCAGGGTCAGAATCTCAAAATCCAAACATCACCTAAATTAACTCTTAGAACTACAATCCACAGATCAGAAGTTTTCATCGCCTCTGAATAAAGTCCTTTTAAGACAGGTGATCTGGGGGATATTCTTTCACATGCAAGGTGTCTGTCCAAATGAAAAAAACTGGTGGGGACAAATTTTGAAGAGCAAAGAAGTAAAAAAGGATTGACACAAATTATTCTGGTGTTATATCAGAGTTACAAAAAATGAATTTGTAAAAATACCATTTTTTCCCTCCTTCATGCAAAAATAAGCCAATTCAAATAAATTCCAAGAGCAAAGAGCCTCTTGGCAGACTAAGTATTGCAGTGGGCACATAAAACTCACCAAAATTTGTCTCAAAGACATTTTCATATTCAAAATCCTGCTGTTTCCCGGTTTCAGAACACTGTGATGCTACAAGTTATTAGGTTACAGCTATGAAGTAAAGTCTGAGAGGGAGAAATTACAGTTCTTTTCCATGTCACCTCTTTAATCCTCATAAGACATGAAAAGGCATTAATTCAAATCAAGTATTTTGGGGGTACTCAAGCAGCCTTTAGAAGCCAGTTTGTCATTTCAAACAAACCTTTGCTATTCAGTTACTACTAAGCACATGCTGGGTTTGACCTTTAAAAAATGGTTTGCAACAAGTTCCTCCCCTCAGAGGAAGAAACATTTGTGTTTCAGGCAAAGGAATGCCACAGCAAGCAAAGCTGAGGCTGAAAGTCCTCTGGTTCCACACAAACACCTCACATCAGCACCATCAGCTGGACTGTTGTTCTCCCTCTGGAGCTGCAAGTGACTGTGCATTTCTCAAGCCATTCCTGTAACATCTCCCTGTTCCCTTGAACAAAACAGCACAGCTCCTGTGTCTCAAGTCTGCAAATAATTTATGAGTCGTGACCCAGAAATAAATATTTCTGTTGGACTTAGAGACTTGACTTTTTTTTTTAAAGGAAAAGAACATTAACCGTGTTCTCAATTACAAAGTTACAAGCATTAAGTCCGACAAGACAAATTCCCTACAGCAATTAAGGGCCAGGAATTGACAAGGAGTTTAAGGGCAATGTTGGCAAACATTTACAAATACAGTCAAGTACTCCAGTACAACCTCCTGGACGTTGTAAAAACTCAAAGTCTACAAGTTTTGATAGAATACGAAGCCAGGGGCTGATTACAGCAAGGGCAAAAGAGAGCCCAGAGCTGCCCAGCTCCAAATTCCCAACCTAAAATCAAGTGCAATTCTACCCCCTCCACGAACTCTGAAGCAGCCCCAAATACTGCTTAACTCATTGCAGAAATTGAGAAATACAGTGCAGAGAAGCACCTAAATAACCTTAAGAACAAACCCCATTCTTTCAAGTTTGAGTATTTTGGTTCTCTGTTTTGCTTCTCTTAAGGCCTGTTTAACCTGTGTATCGACTATGCAACAACCAGAAAACCTTCCAATATACTGTCATACAAGAAGTCCCTACAATAGATAATCATTCCATACTAGAACACAATTAATTAAAAATGAAGGGAAAAGCCCTAATTTGTTCTCTATAATCCCAACAACAGACACACCGCTGTTTAGAAGCTTGGAAAAGAAACAAAAAAGCATGCCTTAAAAAAAAAAATCAGCTCTTCCTTTTTAATTAAACAAAACATAAAAATGCCTGTCAGCTTTTTATCCTTAAAAAAGAAAAATTACAGGTTAATAAACACACATGGAGCTCAAAAAACTATGCAAGTAAAAAAAATTTGCCACTTACATACCCCAACCAAAAGTACTTTTTATACATTCCTTACTTAGCATGCTAATTAAGCAAAGATACATAAAATGTGCCACTTAGCTCACCAAAGCAACGTGAAAAGTCAGGCTGACAGCTTTTTCCTTAATATCGGCAATTTGGCTCAGCAACACAACTCCACCATCCCCAATCAAGAAACAGCTGGTCTTTTCCAGGTGAATTTAAGCATTCCTGGCCTAATTAGCACATGGAAATCAGACCAATCAGTGTGCAGGAGACAACAAGCTTGGGGTATAAATGCTCACAGCAGGGCCCAAGTTATTTTGCTAGGTGATTCATAAGGATTATGATAAGGCAACTTTTGGGGTGTTTGTTTAATAAAAATTGGTTGCTTGGTTTTTGTGTTTAATTTTTTTTTTGCTGGTTGGAAGTCAGGTTATTTATAAAGGCTAATTCTGTAAGTCTTCTTAGTGTAGGTATGGGATGTTAATTTTCATGGTGATCTAACTTTTGCAGCTTTCTCATTAAGAACTTTCATTAAAAATCCATAAAATTGGGTTTTTTTCTTTAAAGACACTATAGGGAATATTTTATTGTGCTTTAATTACTTAAGAATGCATGTTTTAACATTAGACGAGTAAAAAATGTTCAGGAAGATGATTTTTAGCTGTGCTGTATTTGTATGTAATGAAGTAGAATTGGTGTGTTTGTCAAACCTTGTTAATAGCCTTTGTAGAAATCAAAGCAGTAGTCTTGCTTCTGCAGAGATAATAAATAATTAATGTTTTGCCCTTGAGTATGGGTAAGGCTGTTTTTCTCCATGGCTTTCTTAAGCAGTGTGGCTGCTTCTCATTTTAACTGCAGATGTTATGCTTTAGTCAGTCGGTGACTTAATTGTGTTGGAGCAGTTCAGTGTGAAGTTTAGCTCTTTTCCTGCTTGGTAGGTCCAGTAAGGCCTGTGTAGCAGTGTTTTGGTTTTGTAGGCTTTTGAGCTAAGGTTGCTGAGACAAGGATGGACCTCTGCAGTTGCAGGAATCGAGTGAGTTCCTTGGCTGCGTCATTTAAGTGTTGTGCTAGAGTGTTTATTAAAGTAAAGCTGCCTGAAAACAGAGGCTAAGCAGGTCCAGATGCTAATGAACCGAATTAATAGCTGGCAAGGTAAAGGGGTTAAATGTTTGTTTAGCTGTTTTGGTGATGGATGGCTTGCTTTTGCCCTATGTGCTTTGGTAATAGGGTTTTCTTGTACCTTTCTAGTCCTTTTCCTCTCCACGTGGTGCAAAAGCTGTGGTTTTGTGAGCTGTGTAGGTACACAGAAGAGGATGGGCTCTTCTTGCTTTGATAGGCACAGGAAAGCCCAGACTCACCCAAGGCGGTACGCTCAGGTTGCCATTGGCAACCCACCAGCAGGTAGGTGCTTAGGTGGTTGCAGCTGGCTGTGAGATTCTTACCAACGCAGTGAAAAGCCTTCCAGTGAGAGAAGTGGTGGTGGCTTAAAAGGGAGGTTGTATTAATGGCTTTGGACTGTGCCGTGTTTAAGCCTCGATGCTATTCTGATACATCTTGTGTGGTTGTGTGTAAGAGCGCTTACCCGACAGGAATTATTTACTGTTTGCAAAGTACACTGTATCAAGGAATAACAACTTCTTTCTACAGGGTAAATAAGCAGTTGCCTAAAGGATGTATAAACTATATGCAAATGGAGGCATCAACTTTCTACTAGCATGATCAAAAGCTACATTTAAAGAAGACTTAACTAGAATCAACCTTTTTTCCTCACTGGAGATTCCCTTGTACTGCTGACTACTTATGTAGTGATTACTTGAGATGTGCTGTGAAGACTCTTCCGTCCAAGCAGCTGGGAAGGGAGGAGAGTGAGAGGTGCGCTGGAGCAGCAGGGCGGGAGGGCCGCGGGGCTGCCCGAACCCTTGTCCCGAGGGAAGCGATGCCGGCCGGGAGCCGCTTGTCGCTGCTGACAGCTGCCCGCCGCCAGGGGGCGCTGGGCGCGCCGCCCGCCTCTCGCACAGGTTTGTCCCTCGGCGGCGGCCGTCGGGGGCGGGCCAAGATGGCGGCGGCCAGCTGAGCGTTCGCGTGGTGCGCTCACGGTGCCGGTGTCCGCAGCCATGTCGGGCCGCCAGGGCAATAAACTGCCCAGCAACCTGCCCCAGCTGCAGAACCTCATCAAGCGTGACCCCACCTCCTACACCGAAGAGGTGCGGCCCGGGGGGGTGTGGGGGGTGATTGCGGCGGGCTGCGGGACGGGCACGGGGGTACGGGCGGGTGTTGCTCAGCTGCCGCTGTTCCCTGTGTGTGCGCAGTTCCTGCAGCAGTACCACCACTACCAGTCCCATGTGGAGATCTTCACCTTCCAGCCGGACAAGCCCAGTAAGGAGCTGGCCGAACTGCTGATGTTCCTGGCGCAGGTGAGCCCCCGGCCCTGAGCCAGCCGCTGTGGCAGCGTGTGCCTGGTACCTCCTTCAATGACTATTACTGATATACAAAAGAATTGAACTTAAATGGTTGCGTACACGTTGCGAGGCCTGTGAGGTAACTCCAGGTGTGCTCTAGAGCATTCACTTGCCCTGTCCGTTCCAGGTTGCCCACTGCTACCCCGAGCACATGGCCAGCTTCCCGCAGCAGCTGAAGGAGCTGCTCTCCTACCACCACACGGTCCTGGACCCCGACCTGCGCATGGTGAGACCTGCGGCTTGGGCTCACCCTGCCCTTTGTGTGAGCTGAGAGCTTGTGGTTTGCTTCTCAAGAAAGAGAGGAGCTGGAGAGGAATGTGAAATTTGGGTTCTCTTACAGACCTTCTGTAAGGCTCTGATCCTGTTGAGAAACAAGAATCTGATACATCCCACGAGTTTGCTGGAGCTCTTCTTTCAGCTGCTGCGGTGTCACGATAAACTGCTACGAAAGGTGAGGTGTGCTGACAAAAATCTTCATTTCCAGTGGGGTTTGACCAGCTTGCTGGAGGTAATGCCAGAATAGGCAGCTGTTCTCTGCTTGGTTATGAAATTACAGTTTAAAGTAACCCAGCTGTTTCAGCAGTCAGTGCTGGTGGCAGGGCTCTAGCTGTATGTTGGGATCATAACTGAGTTCTGCTGCTGTAAACACCTGGCCATTGTAGGCTTGGTGTTTGGGTGTGTCTACAGGTGACAAACCTGGCTGTCAGAACAGGCCTGACTGAAGCAGGGGCAGGATTCGAAGCGTTTTTTGATGCTGTTCGTTGTCCTGCCTTGCTGTACTGTAAATTCAGTATGGTTTTTAAATATGTGCATCTTCACAGGATGATCTCCTGCTGTTTTGCTGCTGTAACTCAAGTGATGTTCTCAGTGGTGATCATGTGGGTCTCGTGTCAGTGCTCGGGCACAGTGTTGTCTCTGTGTGTGTTACTCCCTGTCTTCTCTCCATTTGCAGACCTTGTACACTCACATTGTGACGGACATCAAGAATGTCAATGCTAAACACAAGAACAACAAAGTGAACACCGTAAGTGCTTTGGCTGTCGTGTGTACTTTGAACTGACCTCTTGCTGTTGTGGATGACCTCTAAAAACGTGTTTTCAACTGCTTTTTTAGGCGCTGCAGAACTTCATGTACACAATGTTGAGAGACAGCAATCCCACTGCTGCCAAGATATCTCTGGATGTGATGATCGAGCTTTACAGAAGGAATATTTGGTGGGTCTGGCAGGCTTGTGTTGATTTGCTGTTTATTGTGGGGCACATGAGCGTCATTGGGGGCACGTAGTCCAAAACATAATGCGGGGGACAGTGACTGAAATAGGTTTCTTAGTTGTAGCCCAATGGGGTTGTAACTTGGTCCAAGAAATTTAGCTGAGAAGAAATACTGTCTTGTGTGAAATTAGTTGTTTAAATTAAATATTTGGTGAGAACTGATTTTCTGAGAATAACATGAAATTGCCAGACTAGAAATAAAAGATACGGTTTTTTTTATTCCAGGAATGATGCCAAAACAGTCAATGTCATCACAACTGCCTGCTTTTCCAAAGTGACCAAGGTGAGAAGAGCAATCACTTGATACACTGGATGTTACCTTGGCTCCCTTTTTCATGTGGATGTGACTTAATATGTTGTTATTGCAAACAAACTTCACTGATGTGCCTGTTGGTTGTTTAGTTTTCAAAATACTACTCTTGGGAGGAGGTGGGGGTTGGCAGCTTATTTTGTAACAAGTGTAGACTTGTGTGGGGAGTGTGGATGCACTTTTTACTGCTATTCAGAAGAGACTGTCAGGATGTCACCTTAATATCAGCACTGTGAGCCTTTGATTAAATGAGGAGAGCAGCTGTCCTGACTGGGGCCTTCTGGGTTTGCTCTGGAGGCTTTCAGAAGTTGTGCTATGGCTTGAGACAAGTTTTTGCCTTGTGTAGGTCCAAAAGTGGTTCCATTCAATAAAAGCCAACTGAAATGAAAAACCTCACCACCAAAATGATCAGAATTAATGCAAGTTTAGAGTTCTAAGCATCATCTTGCCTCTTGTCTGTGTAGGGCCTCCTGACAATGTTGACATGGAGCAGCCAGGTTGAAATGGTTTTGGAGGATGATAAAAAGACAATTGGCATCTTTGAATTAGCTCCAGGCATTGTAGGAGCTCAGATGGTCTTTGGTTCTGAGGGATGACGGGCAGCTAAAATTGTCGGGGTCTGTAGAACACCGGTGGCTTTCAGGCTGTAACTTGGTTTGTTTTCTGATCAGATCCATGCCTATTAAAAAACTGGCTAAGTCTGCACAGCTTAAGGTGGGGATGTAGGGTGACTCTAAGTTCTGCCTGCTTGTCCCATATGAACTCACTTTACTTTACAGGTGTTAGTTGCTAGTTTGAAGTTCTTCCTTGGGAAAGATGAAGATGAGAAACAAGACAGTGAGTCAGAGTCTGAGGTGGGTGTTGTGACCAATTATTCCACTCTGTTCTTCAGACCCTTATTAGTTCTGTCATCTTGGTGACTCTGGCTCTGCCAGTTTTTCTGCCTCTGTGCTACTGTCCTGTCTGGTTTTGTCCAGATGTTTCTATGCTTTACAAACCATTTCAGTGTCTGACAGCTGGCCCCAGGTGATGGCAGGATGTCTTTGCTGTCTGATAAAAGATAAATCCCCTTTTGCTTTTCTGTTTAAATGCTGGTACCTATGTGTTCTGACACTTAGGAAAGGGGAGTTTTCAGACTATGTGGTGTTGAAAAACATTGGTAGTTAGTTTCTCTGATGGCCATTTGAAGCCCAGGTTACCTGAGTGTTGTGTTCCTTCCCCAAGGATGATGGCCCCACAGCCAGAGATCTGATGATGCGCTATGCGACCAACAAGAAAACCACCAAGCGCAAGAAGAAACTGGAGAAAGCCATGAAGGTCCTCAAGGTGAGGAGAGGGCTGTCTGACTTCCCATCATCTTGGTTTAATTCTTCTAGTACCAAAGTCCTGTTGTTGCCCAGCTTGTTTAGGTACAGGTGGCAAATGGTCCTGTGTGGTTGAAAACAGCGATAGTTTTTAAAATCCAGGGCTAGCTTTTAAAATGTTTTTGAAGAGGCAGCAATCTTTTGGCAGCAACCTTGAAACTGAAGCATTTTATTCATAGAAAGAGAAAAATATCTCTTTTTTTCCCATGCAGAAGCAGAAAAAGAAGAGCAAGCCGGAGGTGTTCAACTTCTCTGCTATTCACTTGATTCATGATCCCCAAGGTGAGTGTGCAGTGAATTCTCTTTGTGCACCTTGTGTTAATCTCCCAGAGGGAAGCCTGGACACAGCTGTGCCAGGAGAACCCAAGTGACAAGTAGGTGCTGATGTGACACTTGAGATGTGTTTTTACTCCAGGTTTTGCTGCACTTGGAGAGATCAGTCCTGTTGCACTTGTTGTAGCGGAGCACATGTAGGCAGTGAGACAAAGAAGGAGGAATATTCCATCACCTGCTTTGGGTTTCTACAGATCAGGACATGGCTCTCTGCCTCCCTTGTATGTGTGAAGGCAGTCATGATGTGAGCACAGAGTAGTTGATCTACTAGAACTGCTCTGGCTTAGCACTTGCTGAAATGTACTTGTCTAACAGCACTTGATTTGGTCTTTGGCTGTTGTAGTGATCCTTTGGGGATTTAATTTTCTCAGACCAACCCAATATGTATCTAAAAATTTAGTTGTCAATGCTGACCCTGCGCTTATGATGTTGGTGAATGTCTGCCGGTTCCCTCTGCTGAGCCTCGGCACAGCAGGCCTTTTAGGCATATGAGAAGTAAAATAACCCATTAGAATAAGTGCTTTAGTCTCCTTTAATTTTTTCTCTGAAAGAGCACTGGGGCTTAGAAGTAAGAAATCAAGCTGCTAGTTTTGACCCTAATCCCATTTGAGTTCTGTGTTTTGCTCTTTCAGTCTACTGCAAATCCATTTTTGCTTCTTCTAGACTTTGCTGAGAAACTGCTGAAGCAGCTGGAGAACTGCAAAGAGCGATTTGAAGTGAAGATGATGCTCATGGACCTAATATCCAGGCTGGTTGGAATACATGAGGTATGTACTTAGATAATTTTATGGTGGTCTGTTGGTAGCTAGCCTGGTTTGGGTGTGGGTATGTTCTGGCCTTGTGCCTCAGGAAAATGAGGTTTGCTTTTTCTGCATGTCCAAAAGTGCATAGGGATGGTCAGGGAGTTGCCAGGGGGCCTTATGGAATGGCACAGAGGTACAGACTTTCCGTGGTATTAAGTGAGCTCTGATAGAGAAAGGTGTTGGTCTGGAATAGCTGAGCTGTCCCTGAAGAATAGAGGAGAACTTGGTGCTTCCAAAAACTTCCTGGCAAGCTGCTCATGCTGAACAACAGGGAAACCGGCAGCTCCTGCACTTGTGGGGTTTTGTGCAGACTAGCCAGTGGTAAAGTATTTGCACTGGGTGAAGGAAAGAGAAATCTAGTCCAAGCTGGGAAGTTTCAGAGGATATAAGGATTTCCATGGCAAGGACTAGGTGCAGAGAAGACTGTGACTGTATTTCTCTCGGTACAATTACTTTGTCCCACAAATACCAAACTCGGCATAGGAGACAATATTATGCTGTAAAATTCGAGGCTTTTGGAGAGCACATTCTAGAATGAGATGAGTTTACAATGTATCAGCTTGTGAAGGTGATCTCTTCACAAACAAGAAGATAATATGTTACAATTTGTCTTGCAGCTTTTCCTTTTTAATTTCTACCCCTTTGTTCAGAGGTTCCTTCAGCCCCATCAGAGGGGTAAGTCATTACTCTTGGTACTGCTGATCCCTCATGTCTCATGTACAGGCATTTCATGGAAGTGGCCATGAAAATAGATAGGTAGCAGTGGATTGGTGGGAAGCAAGAGTAATCCAGAGCATGGAAAAAGGAAGTATAAGTCCCTGACTGCCAGAAGTGCCAAGTGCTTTGGGCTTATGTGGAGGCTGTGTGCACTCTCAGGGCTGCTTACCTGAGGATTTGAGGAACTCCAGCAAAGGAACAAAAGAAACCTGAGTCCCTAATCCTGACTAGCTGAGCTAAGCATGATTGCCTTATGCTGCTTCCTTTTACTGGTTTTTGACTCCAGTTCTGTGGAGCATTTCTGTTTGCTTTAGCTGGCTGTTGCTGCTTGGTGGAGGCCAGAGGAGCTCCTAATGCTTGCTGGGAGAGGAGGAGAAACAGTTGTCTCGAAGAACTTCAAGCTGTGAATGACTTTGGGACTAGCCGAGTAGCTTCTTGAGTTTTAAGGGATGTGTTTATTGGCTGGAGCAAGCTGCACCAATATGTTTTGGCATCTTCCTGCTTTTTTTCCAGAAGTGACAAAGATTCTTCTGTTTGCTGCACAGGCTTCACATCAGCTGGTACCACCTGAGGTCAGTGTTCCACATGTGTTTTATGTTAAATGGGCAGCAGGCCAGCATGGGAATGCTATGTGTGTGGGGGGAGGGGGAAAGGGAATTGGTCAGGTTGTTTAGAAAAGCTTTTAGGAAAGTTATTTTAGCTTTCTTTGCAAGTTTCAAGGGATTGTTTCATAGAGGGGGAAAAAAGGATGCTTGTCTTATTTTCTGCAAGAAAATTTGTTTAAAAAATATTTGTGGCCTCTACTGGCATGTCCTGATCTCTTTCTATGAGAGAAGATTTGTCTGTTAATAACAGCTAAGGGTGTTACGTTTTTATTAAATATGTATTTTTTTTCTTGCTTTCAGATTATCCAGTCAGTGTTGATGACCATTGCCAACAACTTTGTCACAGACAAGAATTCTGGGGAGGTCATGACTGTAGGGTGGGTACAGAATTGTATGAGTGATGTTGAACTCCAAATGTGGTAAAACATGGTTGTTTTTTTTTAACCACTTGCAAGTTATTCCTGTCACTTGTACTGTGCTTTCAGGAAGCTGCTTGAGTAAAAAGTCAAGACAGTATCTCAGCTTAAACTTTGTGTATTTTTGTTGGGAGTATTTTATAATGGTTTTTTCCTATTACACCAAATGTTGTATAAATGCTGTATAGTGTTCTTCAAGTTTCAGATAATTCAGTCTATAAGTGTCATTTTCTCCTAACTGGTGCTGAGAAAATTCATTCTCTATTGTTTTAGAATCAATGCAATAAAAGAAATCACTGCGAGATGTCCCTTAGCCATGACTGAAGATCTGCTCCAAGACCTTGTTCAGTACAAGACGCATAAAAATAAAAGTAAGTATTATATGGATATGACTTTAAACTCCTTTTTTCCCCCTCTATTTTGTGGTCTTCAGTTACAGCCTTCATGGTAGTGCTGTCCTAATTGGTTTTTATGGGCTGAGACCGTTTTCAGTGTTTGGGTTATTTCTGTCTGTTTGGAGTGTGTATTCATGGGAGACTGAACGGTCGAGGGTAGTTGTGGCAGGGGGATTAATTGACAAAAATAAAGCAAGGAAAGGGTTGAGAAGAGTCAGCCCTAAGCAAGTGCTGTGTTCTATACCAGAGAAATCAGAGGGAGCCATAACCTCAGAGAAGACAGGAGTAGACTGTCAATACTGGTGATCTGTGTGGGCTTTTGGTTTGCTCGGAGTTGTGCTTTTTTCCTGACTGTCATTTTCTGGGCAGATGTGATGATGTCTGCAAGAACTCTGATACACCTGTTCCGCTCTCTGAATCCGGAGATGCTGCAGAAGAAGTTCAGGGTAAGTGTTTCGTGTGTGTTGCATTCACTAGAAACTGATGTGCTCAAAAATTATGAGAATTGGTCTCGGTATCCTCTTGAGAAGGTGGAGTCAAGCCTGTGTACTTCCTCTGCCTGCTGCCTTTGGACATGGAGTGCTATTATTTCCACACTTCCTTAGTTCAAGTTGATCTAACTCATGGTTAGATCATGCTCCTGAAGTTCCACTGTTTTCCAAGATTCATTCAACTTGAGTAATGAAACTTTGCCTCATGAAATAAGGAAAGTTCTTTGGACCCGCTCCCTCCTGTTCTTGCAGATATTTTCTTGGATTGGTGGGCATTAAAATAGCCTGCTTATTGTGTATTTTGTTAATGTACAGGGTAAGCCTACTGAGGCCTCGGTGGAAGCCAGGATCCATGAGTATGGAGAACTGGATGCCAAAGATTACATTCCAGGAGCAGAAGTACTGGAGGTTGAGGATCAAAAGGAAAAGAGAGGAACCCAAGAAGAAGGTTGGCCTTTTTTTTTTTTTCAATAAGTTCTGTTTTGGGTATCACTGTCACTAAGATTTTGTGTGGAGATGGAACCTGGTGTTTGTGCATTTCACTTCCTGCTGTCTTGTGCCTTGGCTTGCACATGTCTGTCCTCAAGTGAGTGTGGTTTGTCAGTGGGGTTTGGTACTGTTGCTTTATATGATACACACTGAGATGGGGAAGCAGAGGGACAGGCAGTACAGCTCTGTGAACTTTGTGTTCAGCTCCTAATGAAAACCTTCTGAATATTAGAGAACACCACAATAGTACTTAGAATATTTGGCCTTGGTAATTAACTTCCTGTGTAAATGCTTTATGCACTGTGGAACTGCTGCCTGAGTTGGGGAAAAAAGGTGGGGATCTTTAAAAGCAAGGCAGAGTTTGGTGAATGGAGTCTGAAGGCCTTGGAGGTGCTGCAGGAGCTGTGCTGGAGGAATGAATGCCCTGAGGGGACATGCTGTGCAGTGATTACTATAACACTGTGCTTGGTTGCTGAAGCTGGCAACTTCAGCACATCAGTCAGCCCGGCAGTGAAGAGCAGTGCTTAGACTTGTAACTGACCCAGCTATAAATTGCAGTACTTCTCGATTTAGGTGGCTGGGAGTGGGGAACACTGACTGAGGAGTGTAGTTCGTATCTGTTAACTCCTGTGGTGCTTCAGGTCCCAAATGCACTTTGTTTTCAGGATCTTTGATCTGGAGCTCTTGCACAGAGTTTCGCAGGGCATAGCATGGATTATGTCCCTGGGCAAAATGCAGTTAGGAGACGGGCGAAATGAATGAAAGGCAACAAGAGCAAGTGATCTGAGCATCAATTATTGCCAGTGCAGGTAGTTGAGGTGAGTTTGCGTTAAGAGCTCTGTACTTGTTCCCTGAACAGATGGCTGGGAAAGCGCGAGTCTGAGTGAGGAGGAGGACAATGAAGATGGAGAATGGATTGACGTGCATCACTCCTCAGATGAGGAGCAGCAACAAGTAGTGAGTTCCAAGTCTCTTCTACGCCAAATACAAATGAGTCTTGTTAATCACAGGCCAGATCCTCTTGCTTTTCACCTTGATGTGGCTGCTCTTAAATACCTACTCAGGCCTTCAGAGCGTGCTGTCCTGAAGCAGTGAGGCTGAAGTGCTGCTGCTGAAGTACACATGTTGTTAGGGTGGGAGGGGAGAAGAGTGTTCTCTCTCAGGGATGAATGCTTTCAGAGCTGTGATTAGTCACCTGAGAGCTTTTTCTCCCAAAATCTGGTGTGCATGTACTTGATTCAGACACTAGATGTTGGATATGAGACAAGGAAAAATCCTGACATCTGGTTGTAGCATTTCCCAATAATATTGCCATTGCATAATGTGTATTTGGGAGGCAAGCGTTGTGGATTGTGGCACAGGAGTGGGTTGCCAAGCTGTGAATGATTCTTTTGTACCTTTTTCTTTTCCAAAGGCAGAAAAAGTGAAAAGCATGCCCATGGAGGAACGAAAAGCCAAGGCTGCAGCAGTCAGTACAAGCAGGCTGCTAACTCAGGAAGACTTCAAGAAAATACGCCTTGCCCAGCTCTCCAAGGAACTTAATTCTGCACCTGGCAAAGCTGCAAAGCGGAAATATATTGAAATAGATGATGAGGATGAGGAGGAGGGCAGGTAGGATATGGGCTGTTGAGTGCTTTTTCTTCCCTGTCCTCTAGCGATACGGCTCTGCAATGCAGCAGGGCACAGAGCTCTGCTGTTGATCAGTGTTCCCTGATGACAGCCAGCAGCCAGAGCCTAGAATGGATCCTGGGCTGGGGGTTTGCTTATACCTGGGAGAAGAGACAGGAGGATCCTATGGAAGGTCTGAGACTGTTTGGCTTGTTCAAGCTAGGAGGCATGAGAGGGTTTTTTTTGTAGCAGTAGCTGCATGGTTATATCTCCAATGTTTGTTAAGCTTTGTGCAAAAAGCAGGACTTGAAAATGAAAAATGGGTGACTTTTGTAATGGATATCCCACACATAAGGAACAGCCTGAAGGGAACAAGAAGTGTTTCTGTCAAAATCTATGGTAGGACAGTGGCCTAAGATGGGTGAGAGACCAAGGGTGAAGAGGGCATCTTGTTTTCCCTGCCAGATCAAATGGTGTGGTGACATTTTACTGAATTTGTGTGTAGGGGGGAGTTGCTTTCGCTCAGAGATATTGAACATCTGCATAAGAAGCCCAAGTCAGACAAGGAGACCAGACTGGCAACTGCAAAGGTGAGGAACTGGCATGTTCTGAGTCCTGTGCTTCTGGGTTTGGGCTGGTCTTGTGCAGGAGGAAATGCTGGGGTTGCGTATCTGAGGTGGATGACGAGCTGCCATGTGGGTTTTGAGAGATGATTTGTTTGGTTTTTCGCTGTTGCATCTTGGCTGTAACCAATAAACAGCCTCTTTCTGGTCACAGGTGGCCATGGAAATGCAAAGAGTCAGTTTTCAGTGTTACTTAATAAACACAGCCAGCATGGGAGAAGGCATGTATGGACACAGTCATCCTGAAGCCAGATTTGTTGTTACTGCCGTAGAACCTGTTACCGTCAGGCAGGTGGTGTTGATGGTAGGGGAAGGAAAATGACCCCCTGTTGCTCTATTGCACTGTCTATTCTAGGCTGGAAAAACAGACAGAAAAGAATTTGTGAAAAAGAAAACCAGAATTAACCCATTTGCCAGCTCTTCCAACAAAGAAAAGCAAAAGAACAAGAACTTCATGATGATGAGATACAGCCATAGTGTCCGGACCAAGAACAAGCGTTCCTTTAGGGAGAAACAGGTAATGTTTCGTTCCTGAGAAACAGATGCAAATGCTCTTTATTAGCTACTTGAAACTGTGATTTAGAAAAAAATCAGTTTAGCAATAGTTCCACACTAATGCTGCTCTCAGTGGTGAAGCCTCTGCCAGTCGAGGGTTTTATGACGTAGTACTACACTCAACTCATCCAAACATGTTCCAAGAAACGTGTAGAATAATCTGGTGGTCTAGTTGTTTTTTCTTCCCAGATCCTGTTTTGTGCAAGTGTTTACACACTTTTTGAACCAACTTTGAGTTGCTTCCAGGATCATATACCTTAACTAAATTATACTTGCCTGAGGAAGGCAAGACAGGAATTATTTGTCGACTCGGTAAATAATATCTGAAGTTTTGTGTTGAGCAGGAGTGTGTGGACTAGTATCCTCTGTAGATGTTTATTTGGCATCATTCTGCCTCATCTCAGTTAAGGCTGACAACATGAAACCAGCTCTCAAAACAGGCTGCAAATGAACAATACAGGCACTTGAAGGAAGCTGCTGTTTAGTTATATTTGGCTCAGTTATTTAAAAAAAAATCTTGAAGCATTTTGTCCTTATTCATGTATTAAATTCACCTATAACTGCTGAATGCTATTTATTCATGCTTTCTTCCCCATGGAAGTTAGGCTACAGCACTGGTCTGTTAACCGTAATTTGAAAGTAAGTGTTTTGAGTGGGTGGAGGATCACAGTTGTATGGTGCTGCATTCTGCTGCACTTTTTGGTGGTAAGGTAAAATGGCCTAATGCCTATGGTCCAGAGCTAGCTCCTTTACTACCTAAAATATGTTTGAAGCACAACAGTATCTCTTTAGGGTGATTGTGGCACTTGTAAAAATTCTTCCTTTTCCCTTGAAAAGGAAGTTTTGTAATACTCCTTCACAAAATGTAATTTTGACCTACCTCTCAGCTGAACTGAAACTTTCTTCATCTCTTCTGATTGAAATGAGTCAGTAGAAGGAAAGTTTTATCTAATCTTCTGTGTAGCATTTAGTAAGTCTCAGCTCTTTAATTGTACTGTACCATGACACCTAGCCAGGCTCAGCCTGCTACAGGAGTTTAGGTAAATAACCCCTGTGTTTGTGCCAGTGTAATTGTTAGCGTTTGCATTGCTACTCCAAGTTTGAGCTGATGAGCTCTTAGTGTTTTTATCAAAGGTTAAAGAAATGGAAAAGCCTTGTTCATGTGGTAGTGGTATTGTTGCAGTTACTATGCTCCTTACCTGAATATTCCCCTCTTGTTCTGTGTCTAAGCTGGCTCTTCGAGATGCACTTCTGAAAAAGAGAAAACAGCTGCTAAAATAAATGCTGGAGACAACTTCATTGCCCTTGAAGAAATAGCCTGGGAGGTGCTTATTTCCACCCACCATCACCCTGAGGGAAAGGAGGACTGTGGTGCCTTATGGATTTGACTCTGATCTGTTCAGAAATGCAAATGGAACTCTTGCAAGCTGATGGATAGTGCATCTACAGGACCGAGGCCCTAATCCTTGGAGGATTTAAATTTGGTTTTAAAGCATTCTAGGGAAGAAGGCAGTTATATTTTCATTTAATGTAATTTACTTACAGTGGGTTTTCCATGTCTAAGTATTAAAATACACAACCGTATGGTCCGAATTCTACTTGAGGCAATCAATGACTAAGCAACAGAAAGGAAAAAGAATGTTCTGGTCAGTCTATAAACCATGTTGAAACAGTGTCTGTGCCTGTCTTAGGGAAGTGACTGTACAGAATGGAGTAAGCTGTTCTCTAAGCAGCTGGCTTTGACCAGTTTAGTAAGACCAAATTCATCTGTGATGCAGGTAAGCTCAAGTTAAGAGTTGTACAGAAGAACAGTTCATTATGGCTTACAAAGAAAACAAAAATAAAATGACTGTATTGGGAGATGGGGGGTTTTGTTGCTATTGAAATACAGAAATAGCATCCCATGCCAAAGAAAAAATGTATGTTTTCCTACAGTGGTGTGCTTTCTGGTGGGACTTACTGGTGTCTCTTGGCAAGTACATGCAAGAATCATGTGGGTGTCTGGATTCTTTGTCGAAGGTTTAGACAAACCTTAAGGTTTAGGGCGTGCTTCAGCCTTGACCTCTTGGGACCATTAATGGGTTCTTTGTATGTTCCCCAGACACCTGTTTTAATGGAGTTGATCAAGTTTTTATAACTTGAGGGCATTGCTTATACCATCCTTCGTCAAAGTCTGTTAGAAATGGATTTCTTTGTGGTACAGAAGCTGGTGCCATGTGCACAGTGTAATGGGAATGCGTTGGGTGGGGTGCTATTACCCTTTCTTTTTAGCAAGCCAGGTTAATGCTTATATCCCTGTGGGAATTCACTTAGCCATTTGTTTAATATGTATTTGTATTAGCTTTACTTCTTTGTTGTACTGATTTAGTATTGTTTTGTTGTCACATTGCTTTGTAGAGCAAAAAAACTTAGGCTTTAGGGAGGGAAGGACAAAGTACGTTGTTTGTTTTGTTTGGTGTGGGTTTTGTTTTTTGTTTTTTTTTTTTTACAACTTGCAATGTTGTATTCAAATTGTATGCTCCTGCTGAGGGAAGGGCAGGGATTGGTACTTGG
>VZRR01014144.1:333085-374232 GCA_013398015.1 Oreocharis arfaki | reverse complement strand
GGCTGACGGAGCAGCGCAGGGGTGCCAGGTGTGAGCCGCGAAGCCGCTGGCCCGCTCTCGGCTAACGCCCCGGGTGTGTCTTCCAGCGAGATCGTGCCGAAATGGGTGCGCCCAGTCATCCAGTCCATAGCAGCCGAACTGGAGCTGTTCATGCCGCAGCCCTTCGCGGGGGAGATCGCGGGCATGTGCAAAGCACTGGGAGTAAGTCTCGGAGATGGAATCCTGCTGAACTTCGCCTACGAATCTACTGCGTAAGTGTAGGGTACTTACACGGTCTCGTACAGGTGGGTGTAGAGCTTTAGTTCAGCGTGGGGGAAGGCACTCGGCGGGTGACTTGCACGGTTTGTTCTGGGACCACTTCAGCTGTTCAGCCGGAAGGTTTCGTTCTCTCTCGGCAGTTCGGATGCTGAATGGAACGAGAAACAATTAGGTTTTTTATTGTGGAGTACAAGTAATACCTATCTGTCGTGGGTTTGTGTATGTACACATATCTATAGAAGTGAATTAAAATCCAAAAATCTTTTTTGCCGGTAAGGTATGTCTATCCAAAAGTAGTTGATATCGTCTGTCTTTGAAGATGATGTGATGTTCTCTGTCACTTAAAAATTGCCAAAAACGAGGCTATAAGAATTAGTTGCTCTCTTATTTGTCTGAGTTAAAGTTACTACTAAGCGATTTTCTGGATGAAGGTTCACAACGGCTGCATAAAATCACTTGCCGATTTGAAAAGTGGAAAATGACTGTGGTGTGCTTATGGCAGCAAACAAAATCTCAGTAAAAAAAGGTACTGAGTTTCGTTTTCTCTTTTTCCCCTAGAAACGTGGTGCAGGAGAATAAGCAACGCTTAATGTTGCCTCTGGGGATCTTAAAATATTTCTCCATACACATTTTAGCAAATAGCAAGGCGTGTGGCCCCTTGTTTGCATTTGAATTTTTTTTTTCTCTTAATGTGTGGTACTCAGTCCATTTTTGGTGGATCCTCTTTTTAGTCAGGAGTAATATTTGATACGATGCATTTAAGTGCTGGCTGTTTCAGTGTTTCACAGAGGATGCTTACCATACTTAGCCCTAGTAAGGTCCCTGAAATTCAGTTTCTTGGCTGGGATACTAGAAAACCCCCATCAACTGAGAATAGCCTGCTTGTGTGAAGAATTTTTTGCCTCTATACTTCTGAGAGGTTATGTATCACTGAAATGACCACGTCTTACCTATAGAGAAAATAAGTTAATGCCGTGCTAATGTAATACACTCCACCAAAAAGTCTGTTTTAATGGAACAGCTTATTACACAAGGAGTTCTAGCACACTTTCTGCTCTAGAGAATAGACTGTTATTGAAATGGCTGATACTTAACAACCAATGCTTTTCAGTTTCATTGATGGGACTTAACTTGAATTTAGCTACTTAGGATGAAAATTATAAAGATTCCAAATGGACATGAAATCATCAAAATTAAATGCAGGAGGTGTGACACTTTATGGATGCTTTCAGATGTCAGCTTTTCACTCTAACTTAAAAAAATGAAATGAAACAATGATGCTTTTCCTTAATGGAAGCGCTGCTTTCTGCCTGCCCCGTAACTTCTGACCTGCTGTGGACTGTGGTGTGGTATTGGAATTCTCTTTGTATGGTCACATTAATAAAACACTTAGCAGAGCATCAGCTCAATTACTCCAGAAATGCTGAGCTCTTTTAGCTAGGACATTGCAAGCAGTGTCATAGCTGTGCCTTCAGTCATTCCTTGCCCTGTTATGTTTGCAGGTTCTGTACAAGCATTGTCGCTCAGGATGCCAAAGGAAACATTTACCACGGTCGGAACCTGGATTATGCTTTTGTCGATATATTGAGCAAGATCACACTTGATGTGCGGTTCATAAAGGGTGGGCAGGTATGAGCCAGGGTTGTGTGGCTGGGTGGTGTTACATGAGGAATGGGACATCCTTATAGCTGCTTAGATGGGGATTTAATGTAGCAATGGGCTTTCTGTCCCAAATATACTGGGTTGTTAGAGCAACAGGGTTATGTTCCTGGAGTCTGAGATGAATGCTGATTTTCTTTGCTTTCTGGACATCCAGTTTATGGTGATGGACTGGAAAAAACAGAACAGCTTAATCTCATATTGAAGATCATTATTTGAAAGAGATGTTGCAAAAAATATATGTGCCTTTTTTTTTTTAGCCTTGTGAATTTTTGTGACTAATAAGTGTTTTTAGATACAGATTTCCGAAACTTAAGTAGTTGTTAGTGCAGTTTGGTTAGTCTGTTTTTTTTTTTTTTTAAATGTTCATTTGTCCATTTCGTAAATGAAAAAGCTGCTGTTTGTTGCTTGGCAGTTTAATTTGAGCAAAGGTCTTGTAGCAGTCTGTGATCACAAACAAATGAAATGCAGTCAATTCGAGGCCCCAGTCTCTCTTTATACTTTACTTGGCATGTTTTACTGTAACTGAAGGCACAGTGTTTTACAGTAATGTAGGTATGAAAGCTATAGAGAGAAGTATGGGCTGCAGGTTCCATCTGTGTTCTGTTCTGGAATGCTGAACTGCTCTCTCTTTCCTGGTTTCAGGTAGCGTACCAAGGCACCACATTTCTTGGTTATGTAGGCTTATGGACTGGGCAGAGTCCACACAAGTTCACAATCTCTGGAGACGAACGAGGTAAAGGAAGTGTCTTGCACAGTAGATGTTGTTTGTTGGTGGTGTTGACTGTTGCCTGTCCCAGCCTTTTTCTCTTAGAGGGAACAATGAAGTTAAGGTTGCCAGGAAGGATCTGGAGTGGAGTGCCTTGCCTTGCCCTCAGGAAATGGAAGCACACATGCCTGGTTTTGGCTGCTATGTAGGAGAAGGTATTTGTCAGCAGCATCACCTGAGCTGAAAGAGTCAAAGGATGGGGAAAGCCTTGAGAAAGCTGTAAAAGATGTGGTCTGGTCAAGAGACACCACTGGAGATGGCAGAGTAGGGCCTGAGATAACGAGATGCTATTTGGACAGCAAAGAAAAGGCTCCTTTCCTGGTTCTGCTGTATTCCTTTGTCTGGGCTCATAAGGCAGTTGGAAAGGGAGGAGGGGAAGAGAAGCATTAGACAGACCTAGGGGCAAGGTAGCAGGGCTTGAGGGAGCACCTGCAGGCACTGGAAAGGCAGTTGAGTGAGATGAATAGTAGAGCGGAGTTGAGAGATGTCACTACTGAGAACTAAGACTTGTAGCAGTGGGGAAGGCAGGGAAAGGTCACTGCTTTTTTTGTCAGGGCTTCCGTTTCACAGATACTGACAGTTATTTCCAGCTCCCAAAGCTTGGGAAGTTGTCTTCTGTTCCTTTCCCCTTTCATTCCTTTTGAGAAGCTGATATGTTGTTTTTCTTTATTAGGTGGATCTTAGAACTGGCAATAATGTGTTCTCAGGACCAACATCTAGAATGTTTATTTTTCCCTTGTGATGATGATAAACAGTTTTCTTTTTCATCTTGAGCAATCTGTTCTTCAACTCTTTAGCTATGCAAACAATATTCACTGCATGTGTTCCACCCATATATTATCTGTGAGTAGGGGTTCTGCTGTGGAGCACCTGGACCTCTTGCTTCCTGTGTGCTTTGCTAATGCTGCCTTATTGGATTCACTGTATTCTTTCCATAGTTTACACGAACACTGTGTGATTCCAGAGTAGTTAGCCAATCCTTTCAAAACTGGAGTGTCCAGGGCTGATACTTACAGGGGCGAACTGTGTTTAGTTCAGCTTAAAGGCAAGTTTTAAGTGTTTGAGTCTGTGCAAAGGCCTTATTGAGGAAATCTTGTGTACCGAAGTCCTATGTCTCTCCGCACCCTATGTTCACTCCACACATGCTGCGGTCCTGTCCACGGGCTGCTGCTGACTGCTTGCTGGTATACTAGAAGTGAAAGCTGTTTTCGGTTCAGTCCAACTGAACCACAAATTGAGGGAAAGGGGGATGTGGACTGTGGCTGGGAAGCAGGATGACTAAATCAGGGTAAAGGTCTATCAAGTGACAAGGAGACTGGTTTTTTTTCTTTGTGGTTTTGCAAGTGCGCGCGTATAAATAGTAATAAACTTGGCCTTCTGATTTTTGCAGTTCTTATTTTTCTTGGGAATACACACACTGTCACTACCTCTTTTTTAGCTGTTTTACTATTTCTGTGGAGTTATTCCTGTTTTAATAGTTCAGTAGGATGAGTAATGAGGTGATTATTATCACTCCTGTCATGACAGGTCTGAAATGCTTTCTGGAAAGCAGGGATGTTAATCCAGCTGCTGTGGCTGTCAGTTGGAATTTTACTATTTATATTTCCCCTGAATGTTGTGTTTCCTGTTGGCATTTCTCCTGTACAATGTTGATACATTGTGCTGATAGGTCTCACTGTATATAAATTACATGTGTAGTAATTTATTTTTTTCTCCCCAGATGGTGGTAGATGGTGGGAAAATGCTATAGCTGCTTTCCTCAATAGGAATTACCCTGTCAGCTGGCTTGTCAGAGATGTAAGTGCACTGAGTTGTTCTTACATTTCACAGACGTGGCATTTGTCCTTGAACATCTAGTAAACTAGAATCAGGTGCACAGAAAACTTAACAACTTCATAAGTAAATGGATTTTTCAGGAGAAAGTAGATGTTGACCCTGTATTGTCGGTAATGAGCCAGTTCTGGTCCTTTTGGAGGGCAACTTCCAATGCCAAAGGTCCTGGAGAAGCTGTGCCAAGACTTCCTTCCTAGAGAGTGATTCAGGAAGCTGTAACCTGTGTTGTAACCAGTTAAGATGGCTGTACTCTTAGAGGGTGAATACCTGTGCCAGGGGTTGTTTTATACTGTTTGATATATCTCTGTATTAATATTTCCAAGTAGCACTTCAGAGTCAATTACCATTTTCAGAAAAGCTGGACCTTTGTTCTTTTGAAGATGTCCCAGTGCTTGTTTTTGTGCTTAACCTAACTGTCATCTGTTTTGCGTTAGACCCTGAGCAAAGCAGAAGACTTCCAGTCCGCTGTTCTCAGACTGGCTGGCGTTCCCATCATTGCTGAAGTTTACTATATTGTGGGAGGGGTCTCACCCAAAGAAGGCATGGTCATAACGAGGAACAGGAGAGGGCCAGCAGATCTCTGGCCTCTTGATCCCTTAGGTGGAGCGTAAGTAGGAAAAAACTGCTTCATTTTTGCTTTTCCTATTCCCTCCTGAGCGATTGGCTTAGTGGCACAACTTCCTTGGGAGATTTGGGGCACCTCTTGGTCATGGTTTACAGCAGGAGGTCAAAGGTCACCCACCCCATTCCTGTGTTCCATAGTTGATGGTAAAGGCTGTTACGTCTACCAACATGGGGCCCTTGGGCTTGCAGCAGGTGGAGGGTGTTGACTTCTGAGGGAGTTTTTCCCTTTTGGCAATACAGGGATACCGATTGTTGGACTTTACGAATTACCAACTGATTCACCTCCTGTTTGCTTAAACTCTTGTTACAGGTGGTTTCGTGTGGAGACAAACTATGATCATTGGACTACGCCTCCTCCTTCTGATGATCGCAGGTAAATTGATTGGAAGCTCTGTGGGGAGAGAGCCTTATTTTCAAGGAGGTTAGAGATATGGGCAGGTGTTTTCTCTTTGAGCACGCAGCTCATTCAGTTTCTGTGATGTTGCTCTGAAAGGAGCACATAAGGTGTGGAGCAATGTTCACAGATGCCAGAGGAAAGGGTGTGAGGCAGTGATTAGCACAATTCATGACAAATTGCAAGGATAAGGCGTAGGCCTAAGAGTTGCTCGGAAAGCAAAATTTAGTAGAAGGTAAATGACTTAGGTTGGCAGTGACAAAGTATTGGATGACACTAGAAAGGTCCTCATGTGATTTTTAGGCTGTGTAGTGTGCAAAAAGGGGTTGGCAAGTTCCTTCTTGGTATGTACCCAATGGAGTAGTAACAGGAACCTCAACAGTGTGAGACAAGATCCAGTCACACAACTTGGGGTTATTTTGGACCAAAGCAAGCGTTTTGACATCAAGGCCTTTAGTAAGAAGTTGTTTGTGTTGGTGCTTTGTGACCTTTGGAACAGACAGGCGTGTTTAATTGATAATATGTTGCTTTCCTGCAGAACTGCAGCCATCAAAGCTCTCAATGCTACTGGACAGCACAACATCAATTTTGATACACTCTTTAAGGTATTTCTCCAATTCTGCATTGTGATTTGCTCTTCAAGTTCTTTGACAAAGAAGTGGTCTTTTATCAGGGATTGAAAAGCTGTGCTTTTTTCGTGGGGAGCAAGATTTACTGCACATCTGTCTCTAGAGGGGTTGAAGACTGAAAGTTGTTTAAAATGCTTCTGGACTCCTGTGTAGGCATTTTGTACCAGTCCACTAATTCAGGTGGAAAGAGCAGGAAGCAAATCACAACATCTTCGTGCAGTTATTCCTTTCAAGCACAGGCACATAGTGTTAGACATGGTGAGCTTTGGGAATTGGAATGTCTTTCAGAGGGCTTTTTGAGAGTGCTTTGGTAAAATGGTCTGATGTTAAAAAAAGCAAGAAGTGCTTGAGTTTGTAGTAGTCCTTTCATAACTTCATCCTACTGCTGTTTCTATATAGCCATTTATTTCCCTCTTTATCTACCCAAATGACAACTCTTCAAACTTTCTGTACAGGTGTTGTCAGTGAAGCCAGTCTTAAACAAGTAAGTATTAGATTGAGAGATGTTGATCTGTGCCTCCTGTTGTGCCTCAGGCCACTGGAAAGTAAACCACAGACTTCCTGAGAATTTTCCTTGTGTCTGAGTCTTGTGCTTTCTTAGCTTAGATTTTGGTTTGTGCTCATGACCCTCTATTTTCACTTCCACCGCACCCTTCCTCTTGGGTCTACCACTTCAGCCATGGAACTGCACTTGTTTGGGCCCAGTCTGGTAATGGGAAATTGCTTTGGAGTAGTGAAACAAATGACTACTGTGGAGGAGCTGCTGGACCTCACACTGAGTCCTTTGCCCACTTTTGGAACTTTTGGATTGGTTTTAACAGTGACAGTAGCTTTTTCTGCATGTTCTGATACAGCTCTGATTAATGTGTAATTAAGTAAGTGGGATAAAGCTTTTCGATAACGTTTACTGGATTTCCAAGAGATTTCTTTCAGTATACCATTCTTCTGCACTGTTCCAGAAACTGCACTTTTGCAGGTTATCATGTTTTGGTTTACTTTTATGTGGAGCTCGGTATATTCTCTGAATCAGTCATTCTCATGGGAGCTTGGCAATGGCTTCCTCTCCTCTGCCTTGTCAGTGTGAGGAAATGGGGAAAGGAAAAGGTCCATCTCAACTGTGACATACATACAGTACCAACTGTTTAATATGGTGATGAACAGGATGTGGAAATACAGTTCCTCTATTGTGCTGAGTGGGGGAAAGAATACTAAAAATTAGTGCCTACAGTCTTTAATTTGATCAGTCTCTTTTCTTAACCCTTCTGTACCTAAGCAGAACATATGTTTCTGTAAAAATTTGTCCTGCTGCTTTGCTAGCTGGGTGAACTCCCCTTCCTGCATTTGGAATGTCACTCACTCGCCCTGTTGCTCTTTCCCTGCCAGTAACACAGTGTACACCACAGTCATGAGTGCTGCGTTTCCAGATCGGTACCAGACGTGGATGAGGACTGAGGAGTGAAGAGGTGTCACTGGCAGAGATGTAAGTGGCATCTGTACTTACACAACCATTTCAGCTGCAGAGTCACTGAGGGACAAAGCATTGCAGTGGCACTCCAGTGACCCAGCTGGAATTCCTGATTCTCCTTGTTTATTGCCCTTGGATAAATACCTTCCCTTGTTGTTTTAGAGGGAGTTAAATATTGACTCTCCTAGTGAAACTCTTGGAGATGATCTTAGGAAGAGTTTTGATCAGAGAGGAAGGGGTGGATGCTGCAACCTAAAGGTGGAGGTTCCCTCTGGGAATGTTTTGGATATTTTTACCACTCCTCACTACTGCACTTGCTTGTCTCCAGGTGGATGATAACAGAAAGCTCTTCCAGAGGGAACTGAATCCTGGCCGGAGGGAAAGGTGCATTTAGCACCAAGAAAAATCAAGCTTTGTTTGTAACAGCTGCTCACTAGTGACTGAATGTGAGCAGCATTCTCTGGGGGCTTTGTCCTGTGAACGTGCAGAATAAGTCCGAGTTCTTGAACTCGCAAGGTGCCTCATAGGACAGCTTTGGAGAGATATTATGATAATTTCTATGCCAAGAAACTGGTTGCATGGCTTTGGCAAGAGCACGAGAAACTGTATTCTGGTTTAAAGAGCTTTTTAAAAAATATTATTGCTATTATGTTTGTAGCAGTTCTGTCAGATCTGATTTCAGCAAGAATAATTCTTTCTAGAGGTTGTGTAGAATTTTTTTACTTAACTCTGGACAAACCTGTGCTCTTTTACCTATTTTTCCAGTTCAACACATTGAGCGAGAAGCTGAAGCTGTGCAAGACTAACATATGCTTTTAAAATCACTCCTGGGAGCGATACAGTGGCTTTGGTTCATTAATGATGTGAACCATTCAGGAAACAGTGATTTGTTAACTCTTTGAAGTGTTGCAGGTGATCCTGTTTATGAGCTGTAATGGAAGTTTGAAATGGATTGTAATTAAATGGATGTTCTAGTACATGTTGATGGGTAAACATGGCTTGTACTATTTTTGGTAAGAGTTGTACAACTGCAGTGTACTTCTGTGTTGACTAATAAATAAATTTTGTCTTTTACATGGCCTGTAGGTCTGAACATAATTAAATAAAAATATTCAGCTGATAGCTTGATTTATGAAAGCTTGTGGGGCTACTTCTATGTCATCATCCTTTTCCCTCATCTATAAGTAGCTGTTGATCCTGGGCCTAGCAGGGGCAGATGCAGCAGTCAGCAGCAAACACAGCTGTACACTATAGTTATTTATCAGAAATCAGGAGATGTTTCAGGAATTGTGGTAATGCACTTTTCTCCTTGGTAGATGAGAGGAGGTTGTGTTGGGTAGCAGTGAGGTTAAAAAGGGTTGTATTTGTTTTTTGTGCATTCAGATGAAGTTGCCTGCAGTAAAAGTCAACATCTTGTTTTACAGTGCAGAGCAGTGGGGTTTTTGTCAGGTTGTGCTGTGACTGTATACTGAGTTTGGGCACTTAGGTGTGCTCCAGAAATACTGAGGGATTTGAAGAGTCAAGACCAGTAGATACCTTCAAGTAAAGCTGAAAGGTGCCCTTCACTGGATAAAATGTCACCTGTGTGAAGGTGTGGCCAGAGCACCACTTACAGATCCCTGCCATGCTGGCAGCAGTGAGTGTGCACTGGTTATGCAAGCTGCTCTGAGAGCACCTTCTGGAGCTGAGGGCCCTTTATCTCCTTGTGCTGAGTCTCATAACCTACTTACCTGCATCCTTTCCTCCTGCCTGGATAAAAGTGCTGCAAGCTTTGCCTTGACCCAGTTCAGACAGCGATGTACAGCGGTCAGATACCAGATGATAAATTTGAAGAAGAGTTCCTGGGGGAAGATTTAAGAACGCTCAGTATCTTTGAGATTCCAGAATGCCATTGCTTTAATTCACAGAGTAGGCACAGATTTGTGATCCCACCAGGATTTCTTTAAATAACAGCCACCCACAACAACAGGATCCTTACAGGTGTGGCTTTGTGTAGTTGTCCTGACCTCTGCAACGTTAGGCTGATTATCCTCTGGCAGGGGTGTGCCCTGATGCTCACTGCTATATAAATTTACCCAAATGTACTTGTTTCAATGTGTACCAACAATCTGGAATGTATAAGTTGTTAGAATCTATGAATATTCAGGAAACAATTTGCCTCTGCTGTTTTGTTCCTGGCTTGGCAGCTGTTTGGGGTTATGCGGTTTAAACAAGTAAGGAATGTAGTTTATTTTTTTTTTCCCTTATAAATGATTTTCTTGAAAGCCTTGTATTTTCTGTGGTAACAAACACTCCAAGATGCTGATTGCCAACAAAATAAAGTCTTTCTGCCACCTTAAATGCTTTTTTGCTAACCAAAAGGGTACATCACTTACTGATCTTAGTTTAATGACACACTAAAAATACAAATACTAATGAAGTGGTAAGTAATATATCTTACAAATTAGATCATTTAACCTGTGAATAGCTAAGGTACTTGTGATAAGAATTGAAGTTTGATAAAAATGCAGAGATGGGATTATTAATACTTTAAATAAAACCATCTTAGTGCTAGAAACATTCAAATGTAGCACTGATTTTTTTTTTCTGTTTTTTTTGGGGGGCGGGTTTGGTGGTTTTTTGGTTGGTTGGTTTGGGTGTTTTGTGGGAATTTTTGCCAAGAAAGGCTGGACCAAAAGATCCTGAAGGTATTTCTCTAGCCTAGCATTCTATGGTTTTATCATCCTTGCTTTTTTTTAAAAGAAGGATCAGTTATAGTTATTTGAATGGCTTAGCGATCCCATTTCTGATTGTGATTTCATCTGCTTTGTGTGTACACTTTTTAAAGACTGAGAAGTACCATGGTTTCCCTGCTTTCTCAAACCCTGGAACTGTGAAGTAATAAAACAGAAGTAAGATAAATTATCCTTGCTTTCTTCACATCTCTTTCTTTCTTGACTAGAGACTCCCTAGCTACAAAGCCCCGGATGTTTTTTAAGCACAACACAAGCGGTGAAACCTTGAATTATTTTTCCTCTAGAAGTTTGCATTTAGCAGAAGTGTATAAGCTTGAAAGTGTATAAGCGCTGACTCCTAGGATAAGAGAGGCCAACATGCTGTATTTCTCATTCTTAATCCCTTCAGTAATCCTAATCCAATTGAGATCTGTAGCCTTTATTAAGCATCACATGGTATTCTTAAGGCTGCTCATAACTGGGCAGTAAATAAAGTGTCTGCACTAGTTCTGGGCTGCACGTGCGCAGAGACATGGCCTGTCCTGCTGCCTGCCCAAGGCAGCACCTCACTTTAATATTTGGATTCTGACAAGGATGTTTTGCATCTGTCATTAAACAAATAGAGTCAGAAATCATCAATCATTTGGGTACTGAATACAGCCAAAATTCATCAAGTGGAGAGCTTCTGTTGTGCTTATCTCAACAAATCCATAAATTAGGACCTGCTGAGGTAAGTTGCATTTTTCTTTTTAGTTCTTTGCAACAGCATGTTGTTTTCTAATTTGAAGTGAAATACCCTTTTTGTATGCCAAGGTGTATAAAACTGTATTTGGGGCTTTTGTATCTGGAGTTCTCCTTTCTGGCACTGCAATTATCGTGTGAGTGCGTGTTTGAAATAAAAGCTTCACCATCTTGTTTGCAGCCATGAGTGGTGCTGAGTCCAGTGTGCACGTGGGCCATACATAAGTATTTACTCTCAGGGGCAAGGTGGGATCATCACTTTCCCTAGTTCCAGCTAGCATTTTTAGCCTTGGGAGAAGTATTTGATTATTTTTAAAATTAATCTGTAGCTCTTAAACTCTTGCTGTTTTTCTTTTAGTGGAACTTACAATTTGTTTCCTTCTAACATCTTTTAGGTTTTTCCCTAGTAAACTTTCTAGTCTGTGATGTCCTCTTGTTGCCTTCCATATTCTGCTCATCTGTTCCCTCCATTGCTGGAAAGTCTATAAAACTGTCAGGTTAGTGGGAATCCCGTTCGTGATACGTGAAATGTCACCTTTCCTAGGAGCAGGCTTCACGTTAGCTGTGGTGTTTCTGGCAGGTCCTGTGGGTTGAGGACCACATTCTGCTTAGGTCTGTGATGTGCACAAGCTCACAGAGTGTATAGGATTTGGTTCAGAATGCTGTCCTTTGCTTTGGTTTTGGAGAAGTTAAAATAATTACGCTAAGCCAGGAAATTTACCTAGGCTTTTGTTGTTTGTGTTTTGGGGTGATTGACTCAAATGGGTTTGTGCAAAGTTTCCTTTCCTGAATTGTACGGGGTACCAGATGGTGTTACTGGACAAGGCATATGCTTGTGTTAGAAGAGTTGCCAGAAGCATGTTATCCAATGGCTCAGGAAGTGCATGGAGTCTGGCTGTTACGTCTTTTCTCCTGCCTGTGGAAGATTACTTCTGGTCATCAAGGAATGTGCATATGCTGTGTGTGTGGCCTTATCCCGAGGCCCTGAACTTGGTGTTCCACTGGTTGTCTGTGTCTGTGTGGGGCTCTCGACTCCATGACTCTTCAGTGGTGGTTTAGTTCTGCCCTGGTTCAAGTTCATGCAGTGGCTTTTCTCACCTGGCTTTACAGACTGTGGGTGTTTGCTGGCAGATGCTCTGTGTCGTGGTGCATACCAGGGACAGCCTTGAGCGAAAGAGGTGTGAGGAAATCCTGTTCCAGAGGCTTCCTAACTGCACCGGAGAGAAGCTGTGGCGGCCAAGAGCAAAATGAGGAAGAAGCTGTTGGTAGCTGGCTGTTTCCCGGATGAATCATGTTTCTCACCTAGTTGTTTAATACAACTGTACCTGAAGTAATGCTGCTGCTCAGCTCATCCATTCCTTGAGGCTGTGCCTTGATGGGTCCCTGTTCCTCTTCTATTTCTTAGGTACAGGACTTTAGGAAGGAAAGGGCGCATGTCACTGTCGGGTGGATGCGGAAGGATCCGAGGTGCCGAGTAGTTGGACTGGTTCCAGTTCTTCCTCACTCCTTCCAGCCTTGGAACAGGTTTGATTCCATTGGAGCTTGATTTGCTCTTGTGTGCTCCTTTGCTCAGGTTATGCCACTCACAAAAGTCTGAGGGCAGCAAAGTGAAAAAGTTGGTGGCTCCAGGAACTGCTTGGGAGGGACCTGTTGATAAGCAGACACAATACGATAGATAGGGTACACTAATACTAGACCATCCCTCGCTATGGATGGACGAAATTTGTTTGAAGTAGGGCTGCCCAAATAATAAATGCCTGCTTGTTTTGCAGGGAGAGAAGGAAGTAAGAAAAAAATTGTTACCAAAGGTGACCTCAAATCCAAGGTCACGTTTTATCAAAGCAGGCAGGGTGGTACCCCTGAATGCGTTCTCAGCAAGGTACTGAACAGCGTACTTGACTGTTTGCTTCAAATTTGTTTTCCATTGTTTAAAAAGTAACCTAGAAGTGTTCTAGTTCCTGGAAAGGGGGCTGATGCAGAGTGAATCATTCCTACCATCGCTTCTCTGGAAAACTAAAGCTTGCCGAAATCCTCAGATCTGTGTCATTAAAAGGAAGTTTTTGTTTGGATAGGCCAGACGAGAGTAACAAGTCTATGCTTAAAAGTTCTGAACTTGAAAATTTCTTTTCTGAACTATGATTTCCCTGGTACAGGAGGTTACAAATGAGCTATAAGTGGTGAGTTTTGTGTGCAACTGTCCCTTGGAGTAGTTAATAATCTGGAAAGCTGTCAGAGTACCTGCATTATTTGAGCACAAAGAAGGTAAAGTACCAGGTAAAATTGGGTGTAATTAAGCAGTGATTTCAGGCCATTTACAATGTTGATATGAAATTATGTTGTTAGAATAAAACAAGAGTGTAGGTATTTTGCTGAGAGCATTGGGGTATATCCTGTTGTGTCGCCCACTAATGACATTGCGAGGATGCCATTGCACACTTGGTCATCCTAGGCAGGGGAGAGAGAGTTCCAGCCTTTCCTCTGCTTTAGGACCTCCCTGTGCTGCAGTGTTGCTGAGCAGGGCTCACCTTCCTGGGCAGACATGAAACACCTGCCTTACACAACACCGGCCGTGCTTACAATTTGTTTCCCTCTAACATCTTTTAGGTTTTTCCCTAGTAAACTTTCTAGTCTGTGATGTCCTCTTACTGCCTTCCATATTCTGCTCATCTGTTCCCTCCCGCTTCAATTAGCGTTTGTGCGGGTCTGAGCTATTTTGAGAGGAAAGATGTGGGTTAGGTGGAAAAGAGATTGAAGGAGGCAAAAGGATTGCAGGAAGTGAGGAAAGGAGGAGGACTCCTCCTTCTCCTGGGCAGAAGTGCCTCTTTAGTTACTCTGTCCTGACCCTTCAAAGTACTTTGAGCTGTGGTCTCCTGCGAACACTAGTCTTAACATTTTTACAGGTGTTTATTTCCTTCCCTCTGTTTTTCAGCTTTCTCCTCCTCGAATTTCAGGTGAGAATAAAATATGTGTTGAATTCTTCAGCAATACAGCCTGGGGCTGCTTTGGCAGTAGTATGTGACTAGGCTCTTTCCAGAGGAAAGATGTCTGACTGTGAATGACATCCTGGTTAACCTCAAAATGAGAGACTTCAGAGTTTGACCCAATCTTGCATTAGGTTCTGTTTGCCCTGAGCAGAGCTTCCACAGCAGTGAGCTTACCAAAGTTCGGTAGTCTGTGCTTTTATACCAGCAACTGATGGCACAATCCGCTCCCACACTTGAGCAGATGCAGGAGATGGAGGAAAGCAGTGTTTAACAAAGCTTTTCTTCTGACAATTAATTGTTATTTCACACTTATCTTTCCGCTAGTTGTCATTAGATTAAATATAGTGTGTGTGTTCATCCCTCATAATGAGTTATCCTTTACAGGGGACTACAGGCATGAATTTGTCTGCACATACTGCTTCTTAATGACTTTTTATAGCTCTTGATCAGTATTGAAAAGCTTTTCATATGTTTGCCAAACAATCACAATACAGTTATTTTTGTACAAGTAGGAAAGGTGTTGAACTGATTCCCGTTTATGTAGCTCACTTGAAATTTGAAGCAGTGAGACAGAAATCCTCATCTGATTGTCTGGGAGTAGCTGGAGAAACCTGGTAGTGGAAAATGTACTTGGGCACAAGAGAGGCCATGTGATTGTTCATATTAACTGTTAATGTATTTAATTGTAGATTTTTGGCGCTGTGGGACATGTTGCAGCTGTTTTGGTTTTGACCAAATGGTCTTCACTGCATCTCTTTTGTGGTTTTGGTGACACTGGGCCAGTCTGCAACACTGGAGCATTGGTTGGAGAACATGGGATCTGGTAGTTCTGTAAAAGTCAAGTACAAGTACTCCCTGCAGAAGTCTGAAAACGGTGAGTGATTCTTAGGAAAATAATCTTTTCCTGTTTTCTCCTGCACATGCTGTTGGGAGGTTGCATTGAATATGTTTCTCTTCTGGGTTACCTGGTTTTCTTCATGGCACCGAAGCGAGGTTCTGTCTTTCAGCATCCTGTTACAAGCATTCTCAGGTGTCCAGAAGACAACAGGCTTGAGGAAATAACAGCTTTTTAGATGAGGAGTAGGTTAAATCCACCCAGGCCTAACCAGAAACGAAACAACAGAACTAACACCTGCTGGACTAATGACTTGCTGGATAATGCAGGTGTAGTGTCTCTGCTGACAGCGAGACAGATGTCACTCTGCTGCTTCCCCTGGATTATTTTCCAAGCCTCTTACTGGTTAAGCAGAAGTGTTAGTAAAGCCAAAATAAATCTGGTTACAAAGAATGTGAAACGGTGTGGCAACGAAAAGCTGTGAGGTGTGCTTTTTTCCCTAATTACGTCGGCACAATGCTCTCCATCTCTGCTAATAATCTAGGCTTGTTTATGGCTCTCAAAGCTGTAATGGTTTTTTATGAAGCCCTCTGTAATGGTATCAATTTTGTGGGTGCGCGCCTATGTCTGAACAAAGGGAGTCGATGAGGGAGACCTTAGACACAAGGAAGTGTTAAAAAGTAAACAGTCCTTTCTTTTGTTGTTTGAATTATGCAGTCATCAGCACTGGCAGAACAGCAGGATGGGGCAAACTGTTTACAAGTGCTTGGGAAAGAAAATAAGGATTGCAAGTGGGGATAAGGTTGTGACTCAGACTTTTGTTACCGTTCACTGTTGAAAAACTCCACTTTTTATTTAAGTTAGATTTAGCTGTCACCCATAGCACCAGAGGTCCATGGACTTCCCGAACAAGTTCAGGGTTATTTTTAGATGATAAAGTGTAACACAAAACTAGTTACTTATTTGAAACTTTGTATTACATGTGATACCTCAGCAAGAGTTTCCTGCGGCCGTAAAACCTCTCTCGATTTCTAGCCTTTGGTTCTCAATACCCTTCAGATTGGGGCAGCTGCTTAGGACTTTCTACCCAAATGCAGTGTGCCAGATGTCACCCCTGTCCCACCTGTACAAGGTCTGTACACTGTTCCCAATGGGCAGTGTAGGAGCAGAGCTGTTAAACTGGCCCTGCCTTGGAGTGAAATCTGGTTTGAGTGCTGCCACTTGGGTATGCTTTCAGCAGCTTGTATGATGATACGTGGCTTGGAACAGCATAAAATGTGAATAAATCTCTCTTTGTTGTTTTTTGTTGGTTTTTTCTTGTTTGTTTGTTTGTTTTCCAAACTGATACAAACACTGCCAGGTATAATTCACCCAGGTAAGCTGCTAAATCAGAATACCTGGCTTTTTCAGCTGCAGAGTCAGTCTCTGTACAAGTAGAGTGAAAACCAGAGCCTTGCCTATCTGGGGCTTAAATGCTGTGGATGGTGGTATTTATCTTAACTGTGCACTTGATAACATACGTTTCACGGGTTTCATTTTTACTGTTTCAAAGGATCTGGTTTTCATTAGTATGTGTGGAGTCATCACAAGGAATTTTTTCACAGCCTAGCAGATCACTAAGGACTTGCTCAGCGAGAGAGAAGGCGAAGAATACAGAAGTTATTCCTGAACTAAAGCTTGCCAAGTCTTACCTTCTTGCCCATGACTTCAGGGTGTCTCAGCTCCCTGCTGAACAGCAGTTGTGGATGTTCCTTTTTTGTGCTCTGCAATTCCCAGTGCTGAAACAGAACCATAGTATAAAAGGATTATTATTTTCAGTATGTAAGCCATTGAGATACAGTCTTTAGGGCAAGGTCACTGTTTGCTGCTGAAGTACCTGGAGGGCGGTTTGTTCTGTAATTAAAGCAAGCTAAATGAATTAGTATGATCTCTTTGTCTCTTGCCAGTATATAGCAGGCTTTGGGTAGGGGTGAGGGATTTTCCTCTTTTTAATGACAATTTTCCCACACACCTGCCATTGCTCTCCCTGCTTTGGTGAATGTGGCAAGGGAATATACCTTAGGCCTAATTCCCTAGCTCTGTTGTTTCCCTTGGATTTCGAAGCCAGCCTGTGGATACAGCAGTCATCCTTTTCCTCCCTCAGCTAAAGATGTCAGAGAAGCAGTGCTGGAAGATGTTTTCAGTTTAGGGCTCAATGGCAGGGCTTCGGAAAGGAGTAGGAAGGGACGCAGTGTAATCCAAAGAGACATGCCAAGTAGCAGAGCTGGTCCAAGTGGGATCAAGGCCAGCTAAGGAGGATGAGAGATTCTAGAGGCATGAGAAGTTCTGTGGCAGACCTTGAAAAAGGAAATTTGAAACTGCACCAATGTACTTCACTTGAAATATGCCCGTACCCCATCTGAAATAATCTTCTAAGGGAACACACTGGAATTGGGAGAATACAGAGGATATGTTTTAAAGATGAAAGGGCAGATAGCCATAATTTGATGGGAAGCACCTGGTGTTAGCGCTGGCTGTGGATTGGACCTCAAACAGGCACCCGGAAGTTCTGGCATCTCGTTCATTCTGTGTCATTAAATGGCCAAAGTTCTACCTCACCTTTTTCACTGTGGGTGTAGTTTAGCCTTTATTTTATTGTAAGGCAATGGTATGTTGACATATATGCTATGATAGTCCTTCTGAGGTTCTTCCACAACTGCAAGAACGGAGGTCTTTATTTGGCATAAAGAGAGGTAGAAAACCCCCATCTTTTTAAGTCTCTAGAAGGAAACTTGGCATCCTGTCTTCTCCCAACTCTTTGTGTGGCCTCAGTTAAACTCCTGGTTTCCTGAAGCCCCAGCACGTAGAGATGGTAAGGTGGACATAAAAATGATCAAGGTAGGTAGAAAGGGAGAATAGTCTCTAATAAGACAGAAGAACATGTTAGGATGTGTAGGCCCTAATAATTTGTTGTTAATGCCGGTGCTGAGGAGCCAACAGCAATGGTTAAAAGTGTTTCGGGGGTCTCTGGTCAGGCAGGGTCAGGTTAACCTCTTGCAAAAAGAAGCAGATTTTTTTTTTGCCCTTAGGCACAAGAATACAATTCCCAGAAACTTTCCTCTGAAAAGGCAAGGCAGGGTTCCTCTTCAGTGTTCAGGGGTGGGAAAGGAGCTGTTGCAGGTACCTCAGCTGCAGCCAGTGCTGCTCAGCAGATTGGTTCTGTTCTTGTCCCCCAGCTTTCAAGGCAGCTGTCTTGATCCAGCAGTGGTATCGGCGCTATGTGGCCCGGCTGGAAATGCGGCGCCGCTGCACCTGGAGAATCTTTCAATCCATTGAGTATGCCTGTGAGCAGGACCAGATCAAGGTATGGTGCCAAGGAACAGAACAGGTAGGAAAACACACAGGAAGGTGGTTTCTGTGCCAGACTTGCTCAGTTCTGGCTGCTGGCTGGTAACCCTCTAAGTGCTTCAGTGGGCCCGGGACTGGGTTTCCTGCCACTTTGTAGCCTATAGATTCTCTGCCTGCTCGTGTTGCATAAAACACGAAGTAATGAACCTCAAAAGCAAGCCATAAGAGCCATGTAACAGTTTTCCTGGAGTCTGAACACAACAGCCAAGTCTAGTTGGTTTATTATGCTTTAACTTTGATTAAAATTCTCTTACATGGCTGCCTTGCTCTCGGGGAGAGGAAGGGCTCATAGTGTACTTCTGCCTGTGGCTGAAGGTAAAGCCACTGTTTTGACTTCATTTCAAGATAGTCAAAACTTATAATGGCACAATGGGAGTTGCTGTTCATACCAGACAGCATGAGAAGGGCAGAGGTAATACTTCAAGAAAGAAGATCATGATAAGTTGCCACTCTGTTGAATTTCTTTCTGGGGTGAATGATGGGCTCTCCCTCTTCTTGCAGCTTCACAACTTCTTCAGTTACCTCATGGACCAGTTCACACCGAGCAGCAGCAAAGAGAGTAAGTTTGCGTGCCATTCGTAGATGTGGCACCAGCAGCTCCAAAGGCTGCACCCTGTATTATTCATTACCCAGGGTTGGGCAGTCTTCAGGATGGCAAATGTGGCTAAGAGTCTAGAGAGCGATGGCATCAGGAATAGGGAGTGAGTTGTCTGGAGACTCTGAGCTGTGCAAGGGATGTGGGGCAATTCCTGCCCTTAGGAGCTGGCAGGAGGCATGAAAGCTCCGTTTGTTCTCATAGGATCACAGAATGTTGCGCACTGCGCATGGAGATTTGTCTCTGCAGCCTTTCCCCCACTGTAAGTTTTGTAGCAGTGCCAAGCTTGGACCCAGCATCTATGGCTGCCATTGCTCCCGAGTGCCAGCCTAACCGAACTGCTTTTCTTTAGAAAAGTACTAGAATGGTGCCTGGAGCCAATTAACTTCTTCTTTGTCTGTTTCTCTTTTAAAAACAACAACAAAAAAATCAACCACACTAATCTGCTGTCCAGGGGATTTTATCAGTCGCATGTTCATAAGTGGGGACAGCTACAAAGAGGCAGAGCTGGAAAAATGCTGTGACTACGAATCCATAGAGGTGCCAGACTCCTACACTGGACCCCGTCTCTCTTTCCCGCTTCTCCCAGACCATGCTACGGCCTTGCTGGAAGCTTTCCAACAGAAACAAGTAAGGATCCCAAAAGGTGCCACGCCTTCCCCTTCTCTGCACAGGGGTGTAGGATAGATAATTTGGCCTTAGGCTTCCTAACAAGCTCAGTCGACTGGAGTGTAACAAGTTAGCCAGCCGTTAAACAAAAGGGTGTTGGAAATTACATGGTATTTCCTAATGCCATAGAAATGTTTTCCTTTCTGGAAATGTACTCCTGACAAAACTGAACACTTTACATAGGGGTGTACCAATATTAATCTGAATTTCATTTTTAAAGGGAAAAATCAACAACAGCTCATGTTGAAACTTTCCATTGTTTTTTGTTCAAATTTCTCAACTCGTAAGTAAGTATAGGATGGCCCAGAGGGAAACAGCCAATTAAAATGTTTTGTGCCATGCAACTTGGACTCCGATTTCAAATGTCAATTGTGACATTTTTGATGAGGAAGTTGAGTACCACCCCAGCACTAACAAGACAAGCCTTCATACAACTGCAGTGTTCTGCTGCCATCCCTCAGCGGATGTGCTGAACTGCAAAATAGGCCAAAACATCCCTTCTCCAAAGAGAACTTCTAAACCAAAGGCGTCTCAGGTCCTGGTTGTATCAAATGCCTACGCCCTGGCTTTGAGTGTACGTATCACTGCAGGACATGTGGAAACTCACACACTGGTCCAATGTGGAAAAGCTAAGGAAGATCTAGAGGAGCAACTTCTTACCTGTGATATTGGGCTGGAATTTCTGCTGCTCCTGGAGGTGGTGTGGCCTAGTGGGTAAAGCCTTGTCCACAAGGTGCTGGGGCTTTAGGGTTGTCTTGCCAGCACTGTCAGTGCTGAGGCTGGGCTGCTTTGGGCAAGTCTCTTCCATCCTGCTGTTTCCCAGTGTTTGCCTTATCTTGTTTGTAAGCCCATAGGTCAGCACAGAGTGCCATCCTAGGGAGAGTTTCTGCCATCCAGGCTATCCTGGTGGAGTCTTCGCAGCCAGAGTGGTGCTGCCCGGAGACCACTGATTTCCTGCTTTAATCCCTTCGCTTTCTCCTAGTAGCAGCTCCACGCTCGCTATGTCTTACATCTCCTGCATGAGACCAGGAAGCACCTCAAGCAGTTGCCAAACATCAGCCATGTCTCCACCTGCTACAGCGAGGAGGTCACCGTGTGCGGTGCGTCCCTTGCAGCCTCTGGGGTGCAATGCTCGTATGGGAGGGTGGGGCAGAGAGAAAATGATAGTGAGGGCACAATGCCCCTCTCTGTGCTGAACCTGGAACACAAATGATTTCTGTAAGCAAAATGAGTGATGCATTGAGAGGCAGCTGGGTCTGTCTGAAATACCCAGGTGGTCTTTTTTCTTGCACCCCAAATTTGGAGCTGTTCTACTCAACCACAGAAACCGCACCCAGCTGAGGACTGGTCTTAAAACTTGGTAGTGTTCTGATCTGTTCTGTGGTCTGGGATGATTTAAATAACAAAATCCTGAAGCTGTTCTGGATGAGCAGAAGCGCATGCATGCAGATCGAGAATGCTAATGCGTCTTCGCATCCCACAAGTAAATTTGAGAAAAAGCTTTTCACTATTTTCCTACTCTGACTAATGTTAAGGTTTTGAGCTGTTTCTGAAAAATATGTACTTAGCACAGACTTCTGCATGCC
This sequence comes from Oreocharis arfaki, assembly GCA_013398015.1. Classification (NCBI taxonomy): domain Eukaryota; kingdom Metazoa; phylum Chordata; class Aves; order Passeriformes; family Paramythiidae; genus Oreocharis; species Oreocharis arfaki. The sequence continues at coordinate 353,090 of VZRR01014144.1, read as the reverse complement.
ATCAGCTTCTGGAAAACAAACCTCTCTCTCCAATATCATGTTAAATGAGAATTAGACTGTCATTTTGAATGCAAAGCTTTCTCCCATGTAATGATAATCTTGTGCCGTGCTGTGCCATTATAAGAGATAAATGAATAAAGCTTCTAAATCAGCCTTCAGCAGATGGTGTAGGTTTTTTTTCTGTCCTTCTCAGACTTCAGCTCAAGCCTTGCATCATATCCTTTTCCTCTAGCCTTGCACTTCCTGAAGCATTTCAGTGGTCATTAATTTATAAAGGACATAGTTCATAGGAAGTTATGTATTGGTGTTTTTTTAAGTTCAAGGTAAACTTACTGAGACTTGTCTCTTTGTGCCTGTTAGGAGACTTGCATGGCCAGCTGGATGACTTGTTCCTCATCTTTTACAAGGTAGGCACCATTTTTGGAGAGGGAGGCTGTCCAGGCATTGCAACGGGTATCCCATGGGTCATGTTGAGTAGTGTTTGCAAAACTGGGCCATTCATGTGCAGTTCTCCAAGTCAATTTGATTGGTTTTAAATGGCTTCACAAATCAGTAGCTTATTCCCTTGCTGACTTGGAAATCTGGTATCCATATCCATTTCAGTAGTGCCAGTGGGTATTTTTCTGGTGCTGATACAAATGACAAACCCTTGTGACTTCCAGCTCTCACTACTGGGGCCTACAGGATGAAGATGAGTGAGGATGTGTTGTAACCCAGGACAGGCATGGGAGACTGTGCAGCTGTGGGGGAGGCATATGGAGACCATGGGGACACGTCTCTGGTAACATCTGCATGTTCCTTGCTTTTACAGAATGGCCTTCCTTCCCCTTCCAAGTCCTATGTGTTCAATGGGGACTTTGTAGACAGAGGCAAGCAGTCCCTTGAGATCCTTGTTATCCTCTTTACCTTCCTCCTGATCTATCCCAAGGAGGTTCATCTCAACCGTGGGAACCACGAGGACCACATGGTGAACTTACGGTACGGCTTGTGTGGGGCTGAGCACGATGTCAAGGGCTTTGTGCTAAATCCCACTGAGCTTCCTTTTTCCTGTTCCTTTAGCTATGGTTTCACCAAGGAAGTGATGCAGAAATACAAGGTAGGCCTATGTTTGTGTCTCCTTTACCATTTGAGACGTGCATTTAGAAGACTTGATGCTTCATCTCTTTACTGACCTGTTCTCTTAGGTGCATGGGAAGAAAATCTTGAGGATGTTTCAGAACGTCTTCTGCTGGCTGCCCCTGGCCACGCTGATTGATCAGAAAGTCCTCATTATTCACGGGGGCATCTCTGACACCACTGACCTGAACATGCTTGAGAAGATTCAAAGGGACAAAGTAGGTTTTATTTCTCAGTTATTGCAAGAGACAACAGTGTTGCTGATTTGTGGTGAGGAGTTCATTTCTATATATCAGCTTAGCTGTTGACAAGACAAATCTAACAGATGGTCTTCCTAGACAAACTCAAGCTTAGGTATAGGCTTTGGTTTGTTAGTGTGTGTGCATGAGCTGTGAAGGGATGAAGCACTGTTGGCTTCTGGAATGTGTGCTGGTGCTGAAGTAAAAACACAGGGATGATGAGACATTGTCCCACAATTTCTCAGCCTGTTTTTACTCCCTAGATTTCCAGAAGGATTTTGATAAATCATTCAACTTCTCTCTGCCTCACTCTCTAGTTGGGAAATACCAATTTCTAGATATAGCAACAACTCTTGCACTGCTCATTAATGCTTCCTTGGCTCTGCTGCATAGGTCCCATTGCAGATTAAATCTGTCTGCATGAAGTCAATGAGGAAGAGAGGGTTGTGATGGATGTAGGGCCCGGCTTTAAACCCAGGATGGCATGTTTGAGAGGATGGCATTAACAGTCCCCCACAGTAAATCAGCGGTTGAAGGCAGAAGGGAATTGGGGCTTGGAGGCTTGGATCACTTGAAGTCTGCCAGCAGGAGATGTTAGAGCTGGAGATCTGGGTTTTCATGCTGTGTTATTAGCTCCATTTCTTTCATATCTTTCAGTTTATTTCTGTGTTAAGGATGAAGAGAAGAAAGGAGTCGAGTAGAAAACCAGAAATACAGGCCATAAATGGAGAGAGTAAATCAGATGCTGACGCAGCAGGGAATGAGGCAGCTTCCAGGTTATCTCTGCAGCCCCAGTCAGCCCAGGCTCCCAGCACAGCCAACAGGCTGGAGTTCTCCAGGTGGCTCCGGCAGACGGTGCAGGAGCAAATCGACACGTGCCGCCGGCTGGTGGACATCAGCGAGTCAGAGCCAGAGGAGCTCACCTATTCCAGCATGGTCTCCTTGAAGGATGTGGATGAGCCATGCTGGACTCGCCAGGAGGAGTGGAAGCAGGTGAGGAGTCTAAGCGAGGTCCTGGGCTGGGTGTGCTGTGCGTGTGTCCTGCAGCAGTTGGTCATTCAGTGGTAGGTGGCCAAGAAGGGCTGTTCCGTGAGGCCTTGGAGATGTTTCATTAGGTACCTTTGTGACCTCCTGGGAGGAGCAGCTGGGGACTTCCTTTCCTTAGTTTTCTAGCCTGTCTGTGAGTCTCTTCTGTGCGCTCTAAGACCATGGTTACTTAGTTCACATCGTGTATGACCCTCCAGTGCTGCACACCTTATCACTGCAGAGCTGTATATTGAGGTCAGGGTTAAAGACATTAAGCTTTAATCCAAACACTGGTTCCTGAGTCAGCATTTGTATTTCTGGAGGCTGCAGAATGTCCTGGCTAGAGAACAAAGGAGTTCAGTACTAAGCCTGCTAATGGCCTCAGGATCTGCTGGTTGTTCTTCCCTCTTGTGTTTTGGGATGAAGGAAGACAGGCAAGGCTCTGGGACATCTTAATGCTAGCAAAGGCAAAGCTTGTATCAGGCCTGACTTATGCACATCCCTCTTCCCTCAGACCCTTTGGATGTGCCTGTAGCTCCAGGCCAACAAGATTTCCACTTCTGAGGTGGCCTAGGTGTGTGACAGTCTTCAGCTGGAACACAGGAAACATGTCTGTTCCCCTGCACTACGGTTATAGCAGCAGTCCAGGGAGGGACTCGGAGACTGAGCTGTATTTGCTTAGTGAGCTTTTCCAATCCCTTCAGATTTTAGACATCCTCTGGAGTGACCCCATGCCTCAGGAGGGCTGCAGAGAAAACAAGGTGCGAGGTGGTGGCTGCTACTTTGGGCCTGATGTGACGGAGAAGTTCCTTGAGAAGTACGGCTTGCAGTTCCTGATCCGCTCTCACGAGTGCAAGCAAGAGGGCTACGAGTTCTGTCACAACCGCAAGGTCAGTCAGGGGTGCTGTGAAGGATACTTGGCTTTCCATCCTGCCAAGGTGAGGTTTCTGGGGAGGGGTAGCTTGTCTCAGTTCTGCATTTTTTCCAATGGGGCTTTAAGCACATAAAAAATCCTTGAACAGCCTTATTTTGTTATACTGAAGTGTGTTTCCATCTGAGGTCTTATGTCAGGGTAATCTGGAGCTGCCTGCTCTGTTGGGGACATGGCTGTGCAGGCAAACCATGTCCTTGTGTGTGGTGGCTGAGAAAAGATCTGACCTCACTTGTGCTATGGCCCCCACTTAGTACAGCTGTTGCTGCAGATGAGCTACAAAAGGGCGTTACTGAGCTGCTGCAGCCATGTTCTGTTCTCAGAAGGTTCACAGTCAGGTCAGTGGCTTTGTCAGGGCACTCAGAATTGTTGGGAGGCAGAGAACAGGGAAATTTCAGAAGCCTAGAATGTGGCCAGATCCATGTGCGACCAGTGCCACCCATGAGGAACTCACACCTGCAAGGCTTCCAGGCCAGCTGCCACCTCACTCTCCCTTTTCTCTGTAAAACATGGTGCTTTCACAGTCTGTGGACTCTGGAGGGGATCGGGTGTGTTGTTTACACATACATTAAATATTACAGGATGTATGTACTAACTGTAAATGCCTCTTTTTTGGGGATTAGGTGCTCACCATCTTTTCAGCCTCAAACTACTATGAGATTGGCAGCAACAGGGGAGCCTATGTGAAGCTGGGACCAGACCTCGTCCCCCACTTTGTTCAGTACCAAGCAAACAAGACAGCCCACATGCTCACTATGACCCAAAGGCAAGGCATTCCAGTTGCTCTGTGTTCACCAAGTCAAAATTCCCAAAGGGAAAACTTTGTGAGCTTTTAGGAAGTTTGACTCTGGAGATGAGCTTTCATAGATTGATTTTCTATATAATAGCCCCAAAGGGGGGGTTCAGGTTTTGTACTTGAAGTTACTGAGGAAGGCTCAAGGGTTGAGAAGGCAATGTTAGCAAAATTCCAAGGGCTTTTTTTTTAAAGGTCATTTTTCAATGTCAGGATTTTGTCTCAACCTTTGCTGAGGTTCCCTTTTGCTTTGTTACTTCACAAATGGATGCAGGGACTTGCGGCATCAGCTGCAGGGGTCTGTGCCCTGGGCATGCAGTGCCATGTCACAAGTGTTGAGATGCAGCTGTAGCTGTGCAGAGCAGTTGTGTGAGGGTCTGAGCAATTCAGGGGCAAGCCAGGTAGAGGACTGGGAGGGAAGGTGCAGTTTTTCTCGTGATTCATGGCAAGTCCTGAAAGCGCTTTTCTCTGTTCTGCATCCTCCAGAATCAGCAGAGTAGAGGAGTCAGCCTTTCGAGCCTTGCGGGAAAAGCTGTTTGCTCACACCTCAGCCCTCATCAGTGCCTTCAAGGCCTACGACGGGGACAATACAGGTAACTCAGAGCTGAGGGACATCTTGGTTCATTGCCTGGTTGGATAGGGCTGAAGTGACTAAGCGGAGTTTGTGGCTGGTTGGGAGACTGCTCATTGACAGTTGTCACCAGCTGTCATGGAGAGGCTGTATCAGACCTTGCCAGAGGTCATTTGCTGTTACTCAGTCTCTGTGAATGCCTCTGAGTGACACCATAAAGAGGGGGTGCTGGAAAAGCAGGATTTCATTAGCCTAATGTGTAGCAATTTAGGCTGGTACTAGAAAAACTCTTTGCAGCTGGAGTACTGATGAAGCACTGGACAAGCTGAGCTGGAACATGTCTGTTGTGTCACTTGAGAAGGGCTGGGTGGTCTATAGAGCCCCTTCATGTCTGGAGTCTAAAATCACTGGGAAGAGGAAAGCGAGGGATGTCTTCCACGGCAGTTGCCTCTGTCAGAGCCTTAAGGAATGAGCTGAGAGTTCGTACTGCTCTGGCTGACAGGAGTGCTGTGTTGCTGAGAACTGCTGGTTGGCAGGCTGGGGGAGAAAAAGGGTTATGGTGGCTGGCAGAACTGCTCATGGGGAGCAATTTCTTGCTTTCTTCCCTGGCAGCAAAACTGTTCATAGGAATCCAGCTCAGTTGTTACAGCAGCTGCTAAAATGGGCAGAGAGCTACAAATTTCTAATGAAATACCCAAAGTTAGCGTCTTGCCTCTGTTCAGATGTTTGCAGCCTCCTAGCCTTGATTTATTGCAATGATGAAAAGCTTGCTGAGGCTTGGAGAGGAAGCGTGCTTGTGCCTGCAATGCAAAATAATGCAGCAGCACCTAGACTGTGTATGTGTCACTACTTTAGGCTTTTTCTCTGCCTTCATATACTTTTCTGTGTCCCAGAGGAGTCTCCCTTTTCCCTACAGGAAGGATCACTCTGAGCAACTGGGCGACAGCAGTGGAGTCAGTGCTGCGGCTCGGACTGCCCTGGCGAATGCTGAGGCCGCAGCTGGTGCGCAGCACGGAGGACGGCATGCTGGAATACAAATCCTGGCTGGATGACCTGGCCATGGAGCAGAGGAGCCAAGAGGTAAGCACTCGTCCCCTTCCATCAAAGCATGATGTGAAGCAGCTGCTCACCAGATCCCCAGCATGTGCAAACCAATTATGGTACAAAAGGACAGTGGACGGTTCTCGCATGGTCCAAAGCCACACTGAAGTTGATAGGAGGTCTTGCCTGAGCTCAAATAGTCCTGAGGCATCCAGCCCATTTTAGAAATAGATGATGGATGTGAAACAAAAATTTAGAGGCAGTTTTGGACGCAGGCTTTTGAGTGGGAGAACTGTATTCCACTCTTCAAGTAGCAGTTCCTTAATTACGCCCAGCAAATGCAGCTCTGCAGTGGTTATTAAACGTAGCCCGGTCACTGTTACTGCAGAAAAGCGCTGTTGGGAAGGGACAGGTTGCTTATGGTTTGTTCTGCAGCTGCATACAGGGTCCAGTCATCACACACCTGTTTGATATGGCACTGCTGGACTGTTCTTGAGAGCAAAAAATATTCTTATTTGTGAGGACATCTGCAGTAACGACTTGGAGAAAGCAGAGGTGTCAGAAGGATAAAACAAATGTGATCATGTCTTTCAGCACATCCAATCGAGCTTGCTGGAAGTCATTTACCGAAACAGATCCAACTTGGAGACCATATTCAGGATCATAGACAGAGACCATTCAGGTAAGCAGGGGGTGTTGATCACTGCCTTGTGTTCCCTTCTACTTTGGATCTTCCTTCAGTATGTATAGAGGTGTTTTTATTTAACTGTTTAAGGCTTGGGTCCTCCTGGTCCCTCCCAAGTTTCTGAAATGTCCATTTGTATTATGCCTCTTTGCTGTTTTGTGTTTTAGCCAGTGTTCTCCACATAAGGAGATGTAGTTGCAGCATGTCAAATGCTTCTCTACAGGTCTTATCTCCTTTGAGGAATTCCAGCAAACGTGGAAGCTGTTCAGCTCCCACATGAACATTGAACTCACAGATGATGGCATTAATGACTTGGTTCGCAGCATTGATTTCAACAAGGATGGGAACATTGACTTCAATGAGTTCCTGGAAGCCTTCCGCCTTGTCAAACAGTGCCCGTTGTGAGAACCTGCCCCGGGCTGCCACGTCCAATGCCTTGATTTCGACAAAGCCAGGACTGTCTGACCTAACCTAGAGTGTGCCTGCAGATGCCAAGCAGGGAGAGGGAAGGCAGGTGCTTAAAACAGTCACCACTGTAGGCAACAGCTGTGAACCATCTGGGGAAGGTAACAGGTGAAACAGATGCACTTCAACTGATTGTTTTTTAAAGCTGTGTTTTAAGTAGAGTTTCCTGCTCCAAGGGAAGATGCAACTTAGCTTCTCTTGTCAATGTAATGAAATGTTACAGGTATATTCAAGAGTAGTAAAGTGGAAGTAAAGGTAACTTGTAGGCAGTGTTCTAAAGAGGTAGCACCTGTTTGATCACAGCTTTCCTTTTAATAAACCATTTTTTCTAGATTGCTGTTTCTTGGTTGTTCATTTCTTCTCTAGTCAACTCTGTGAGCAGCAGTGCTGTTCGTGTGATGATACCTACTTCCCTGCTGGTGTTCCTCTGCTGTGGTAAGCTTGTTCTGGAAGCTACTAAGTACATGTAGCAGAGCAGTATGTTGGAAAAAAAATACCTCAAATGTGCAACACTGTTTCTGGCAGGGGCACTTGTTTAAAAAATCTATTGAGACAATTTCATTTGCAAAGCCCAGGGAAGTAGATCAAGTAGCTGCCTGCTAGGGAGCCTATGCCACATGCTGAAGTTACTTTCAAAGCATGGTAGGGCTGAAGCTTACTAAGTGGGGTAGGGTGTGAAGAGTTTGCAAAAGAAGAAACTATATTTCTCAAATACCTGCAGCACAGTCTAGCAGGGGTGCCATGGCAGAAGACTTCACTTAAGACTGCTACCCAAGCCCCCAAAAGAGAATTCTAGTCTCACTGAATTTCTTACAGAGCCCACTGCCCAGCGCAGACAGTTTATTAACTGGAACTGTGCTTCCAAAAGGAAACTAATCCTTTTCCCCCTTAACTAGAGTTCCACATATACTTTTTCAATTGTAATGGAACCACGCTTCCACAAACACTCCCAAATGCACAATACAGGTCTCAGCACATTACAGCTCTATTTCTGTTTTTCCATCCTTCAAATTTTATGAATGGAATTAATTTTGATGGCTAATGAACAAAATGATTCTGCCTCCTCTGTGTTTGTTTCTGCTGTACAAACCACTCCTGCGGAGAGCACAATTTTTTTGTTTCAGTTTTCTTCAGTGAATTTCATACTGAGGGAAAAAGCAGGTCTCTCTCCACAGTATGGAGTGAGTAGGCACCTGCTCTGCAGCGCTTGCTACCAGGTAGGATCTTAGGGTCACGCACCTCATTTTGGTTTGGGGACCGAGGCTGCCAAGCAGCTCTGTGGCACTGGGTTTGACAGCCTGTTACCTGCAGTGCCTGGAGCAGTGAAGTGCACTTACCTGGAGTTGTGAGCAGTGTCACCGCTTTGCTGATGTCACCGAGAGCCAATACCACACACCACTTATTACAAAGTCAGACTGAATTTATTACTCTTGGGCAATTTAAAAAAAGGCAGAAGACAATGTCCAGACATTCTGTTACTTAAAGGGGCAGCAAAGCTTTGTGTAATTCACATACATAAAGTGATTGAAACATAACCTTCAGATCCTTGCAGTCCAAAGGAAGGACAGAAACTGGAAACATGGACTTTCTGCAGCTTCCCCCAGTAAACTACTGGTATTGCAGAGAAACAACATAGTTACAACAACAAACACCTCTGTAATGATTTAAATTAGCTGTTTACACAACGGTGTTACTTGATTGTTGTGACAGAAACATGGAGGGTGGGCTAAGCTTTCCACAAACTGAGTCATTAGTGAAACAATCCCCTCAGCACTGCGTTTTTGGGACAATGCTGTAGTAAAAAAAGGAGAAGAAAAAAAGAAAACAATGTACAATAGTACATATAGTTTTATAGTAAAATGGTGTCTGAACAGATTCAGTTTTCCTTCTTTTGTTAAAGCATATACAGCTTTATAAAATATAAACCTTCCAAAGGTCAGTTTTAAAAGCTTAGAAGAGGCTTTGCTAATTCTAAAAGTAACAGCCAAAATACCATTTTGCTCCTACAAGATATGTGTTTTATTTTACCTCAACAGTTTTAGCCTTGGAAGGTGAGCCATGAACTCGACTATCGTGTTCTGTGTAAACCTCCACCAGTCAACTGAAGACTCCTCCTCTGATGGGAATGCTCTCGTTCAGCCCATGTTCTATTAGTTTGATGTCCTCCAAGTCATCCTTGATGATGCTGATTAGGTGACTCAGCCCTTCTTGCTGCTGCTTCAGGTGCTGCGGATAGTTCAGAAACCGGTGTGAGTATTGTTCAGCTTCACAGACTTAAGCAACATTTCTCCAAGATGTCACGACTGGTGGCCTTGACACATTGAAAAGCCTGACATAATTTCTCTGGAGGAAGGAATAACAGCATTTTCTGTACTAACAGCCTCTCCCCACAGAGTTGGTTTTGTACAGCAACTTGGTGCACTGTCACTGAGACCAACTAGAAGGATGCCTTCATCAAACAATGCGAAAACATGACATTCTAGATCCAGTCAGTGTGTGTCTGGCTTAAACGAAGTTCAAAGAGAATGCCAGGATTCTACCCACTAATACTTACTTGCTTGATTTCCCTTAGGAGGTCTGCATCTATGTAATAGCGCTCTTCAGCCCGCACTGCTCCAAAGTGGTTCTGCATCCTGATTTGGGACATGAGCTCATTCAGTCTGCCCTGGAAAGAGAAACAGGCTTAAATCAAACACAACTCAATTTACAGCTGGCAGAGCTCCAGCATCTACCACTCCTTGAGTCTCCAGGGCTGGAAGCATTGCTGCTCATTCAATTTTTAAATGGATGTGTTCCAGAAGAAAGGGCACGCAACTCCAGTATTTCCAAGAACTCAAAACTACTGCAATACCTTCTTGGTTATGCAGCAAAGAGCATGATGCTGCAGCCTACTAACACTGCCAGATGGAAAGTTTTCCACAACCAGTATATACACCTGGTTTGGAAAACTGACACATTTTCAGAGAGGAAACCCCAGAGCTGTTAGCCAGGCTCTATCAGCCACTCACCTTGAACTGTGTGGGTGCATTAAGCTCACACTGAATTGTATCCAACTGTACACGAAGCTGCTCCTCATCTGCTTGAATGGCGTAGCCGCTTTTCCTTTGGATCTCCTGCTTTATTAACACCTACAAAAGATGCCTTTGACGTTCATTAGAGAACACTTGGCCCATCCCTTTCCTCACCAGCCCATCCACATCTTTTTGCCCTTCCTTCAGCCTGTTTCTCAGTAGATTTGTTTTGTCATTAAGTCTGCTGCTCTAATACCTCAGGGTAGCCCTGTGGCTTCTGAGTGAGAGGGAAGGTTCTCAAGTACTACAGCCTTGAAGTTTTCCCCAACAGCTCTGCCTGGTACTTAAAGGAACGCTTGTTAGCTGAAGTCAGAATACTTTTCAGCATTGGCCTGCACAAGAGGGCACAGGTTCTCCTTCCCCCTGAGACTGCTTCTGGCACTAGACTGTGTCAAAGGAGTTATTTAGATTATCCCTGTTACCTGTAAAGTTCTGTGAGAGAGCGCCATCAGTTTCCTTTTGTACTGTGCAATTTTTGCCATAGTTGTCGTTTGGTTTTTCTGCAGCTCGCTGATATCTTCTGATATTATCTGCAGAGGAGATAGGAGTCAATTGAAGTCAGAGAAGTTTTTGATAACAGAATATGTTAGTCCTGATTTAAAACTGTGAGTTTCATGACACTACACAGCCCAGCAACTTTGTGTCCTTGACCCAGACGATTTTAGAAAGCTTTCTTCTACCTCTACTGCTCTCCTTTGTGTTTGTTTTCATATGCAACTGGGATTTTCAGAAGGCACTGCAAAATTGTTGCCCAAATTTAAAAGTCCATGCCAATACAAGTTAAAATGAGCCTGGTGTGGATTAGCCTGTAACAAAACAGTAAGCTTGAACCTGAAACAACTGAAAGCCAAACTACACTGCTCAGTTTTTAGGCAAAAGATCTATTTAAGGAATATATTAAGAACATGATTCCCATTTCAGTTTTGAACACACAGGGGAGGTGCATTTAATAGCACATCCTTTGTCAACAGCAAGTCATGAAAAAAAAGATGAGCAACCTTACATCTAATCGAGTTTGGTGCTGTTTGGTCATCTGATCCTGGACCTTCAGTCTTCTCAACAGTTCCTTGAAGCCCACCATTGGCACAGGAATAAGCCTATGAGAACACAAATATATCTTACCACATATTTTATACTGGACATGTGGTAAGGATTTATAATTATGAATAGAATCTATTATAAAGTTACAGATCATGTTGGCATTTTATATATTAATATATAACCATATCTTCTTTCCCTAAGCTCTAGACTCCTCACTATTCCCAACAACCTGTTCCTTTTTCATAAGAAATCAGCCCAAATTATCTGTAACCTGGAGGGTACAAAGGTGCATCACCTTCAGCAACAAAGAGAAAAAACCATAATGGCTGCAAAAACTAAGTCACAATAACTAATCCAGGTAATGGAGGACACCACACCTCCAAGTAATGCAAGTAAGACTCTTTATCCTGACAGCTCCTAAGTGCCTAAACGGGTAAAGGGATTAAGACAGGCACTTCCAGTAATCTTCGCTGCTTTCAAGGAGATCAGCACTTGGCCAAATTGTACTCGACTAAGTTTCTTGCAAGTTACCTGAAGGGTTCTATGCCATTATTATCTCTTTCTCCCCTTTCCAAGCTTTGTTGCAATACTTTGACAGACTATTGGACTTACTTATCAGGATCAGGATTATCTACTTTGGCTTGTTCCCAGATAATAGGATCAACACCTGAAAAAAAAAAAAGGATTTTTAGGATGGATATCTGAACAGGTAGATGTTACAGCTGTTAACCAGGAAAAAATGCCGTGAGATACACAAACCCTATGAACGGTGCTAACCTGAATGGCTGTTACACAAATTAAGGTTAATTAAACTAGGGTAGTTCTTTAAAAGCCCTGGTCCTGAGCAGGGGCAGTAAATCCAGACCCAAAGGCTGACAAGCACTCCTGCCAGTTTGAAAGCACAGGAAAGGAACAACCCATAGCTGCTCCCATTGGACAATACATACTTTAAAGGGAGAAATTCCTAATGCTCCCACCTTATGCCACACTTGGATCATCTGTCCTTTTAAAGTTGCTTATTGTGTAAAACAAAAAAAAAATTAAAAAATCACTAATTAAGTGATCAAACTACCAAACCAGCTGGCAAAATAATCCCAGTGAGAGTTAGCTCTGACTTTTCAGCAAGACTAGGCCCAGTTCCTTTTGCAATCCAGACTTCATAACCTTTTATATCCTAAACACAGACATGTATAAAAGCTATGGACATAAAGGTAAGTCATCTTATGAAACAGCACAAACAGCCCTTAACTACTCTAAAACAAAGCTCTATGTGCACTGTCTGTGGCCACTCACACAGGCCGAGACCTATCTGAAAACTAGCGAGTGCAGGACATGACTATTCTGATTTTTAACTTTTTTTTTTTGTACTTTCTACAGGTGTTTTCCAGCAGGCCGACACCTGCGTTTTTCCCGGAGAGCCCAAAAGGCCCAGCCCACGCACCGGCAGGAGGGTTCTGCAGGAGCTGCTTGACTTGTGCCGGGGACAGCTCCGTCCTGGCCATGGACAGGCTGACCCCCAGCTGCTGCAGGGATGATTTGATGTTGGCTTGTTCAAAGTGGGCGTAGAGGGTCGTTGCAGGAACTCTCCTCGAGGTGCCGTTGGGCGAGCGCTCCACAACGTAAATGATCACTTCTGTCCTGAGCCAGGCAAAATGCGGAATGTCAGGAAAAGGCCAGCAGCACACAGGAGCTAACACAATACAGAACCACCCAAAATCCAAGCTACCACTTCTCCCAGCTGACTTGTAAATTCTTTTAGCTAAGTGAGATGTAAAGTATCAGTAACTCCACAGTTCAACACAGCAAGGGAGAGAGAAAAGCTGTAAATACCATTACATTCTCTGCTCCCCCCAGTTTTAAACACCATATTCTAGGGAGATACTAGTACCACATCAAGAATAACCTAAAATCTCTGGAAAGGTACTGGACTTCATGCCTTAAGAAAAACCACATGAAGGAATAAGAGACACAAATCAAACTCGGGATGAACAGATCTAGAATCAAAGAGAAAGGGAGACAGTAAACTTAGGCACCAACCCTTTCTAACATGCAATATAAACGGGTAACACTGTGGGAAGGTCACGTACTGGTCATCTGGCATCGTTTTAACACCCTCAACATTGACAGTGAGGGTCTGATTTCCTCCTAAAATTTTGTGTAGTGATTCTACGAGCTGCTGCTGCTGGCTTCGAATATCTGCTTCCTTTCTGTTAAACACCAAGACCACGAGGCCATCTTCGTCTTTGTTGTTGGGCATTAAACTGTAACCCACAGCCTGCCAAGGAACAAATGAAAAACGAAGGTATGTTACTTCGCAAAAGCATATCCTTGTGGCATGAAGGGGAGGGGCTAAATCCCTCCATTTTTAGAGCAACTGGCTCAAAATTGAACTCGCAATGTATTCAGAGCTGCAGAAACATAAAATCAATCCCCTTTTAAATCATTCTCTCACACAGCCATCAGTAGAGCAGCTTTTTAAACACTTTGGATTTTTACAAAAAGCTCCTAAGTATCCTTTCCCCAACAGGGGAGTTGCCAACCCAGCAGAGCTGACAGCAATCAGGAGCATTTTACAAACTGACCCTTTTTCCAAATAGCAAATGGAACCAGAGGATCAGACTTAATTACAAACAAAAGCAGAATGGCAGCTTTCACCTCGTCTTGCCTCTCAGCTGTGAGCCCAATATAGCACTGCTGACAGGGTGGACAGCAGGGGCTTTGTGAGGCCCTGACACTGCGTGTGGGTGGGTGACCTGCACCTTTCCTCTTGCACAAGTTCAGCTGAAGAGAGAAATGAGTAGAGGATGTGCCGAGGAGCCCGGTTTTGTCAGCAGAGGGTAATCCCCTGCCATGGTGTGCCTTGCAGAATCAGCCATCCTGTCACGGAGCACAACAGTGATAGCTAAGGAAGAATTTGCTTCTAAGCACATGACACCTCTGGTATTTCTGTTTTAAAGAAATAACTCTTCCATGATCTCTTTATGCAACAGAATATTTTCAAACTAGAACAGATTTCTTTTTCTTCACTGTGGTCCTTCAAACAACGGCCTGTAACACTTATCTTAGCAGCACATGTTTCTTGGTCTGGAGCAGCAAACTTCTCACGTGTCCTAGAGCTGGAAGTGTGTACAAGTGGATTCCTGTGGAACCCTTCAGGTAACACATCATTCTCATCAGATGCCTGATGCTTCCAGAGGCAATCACCAAACTAGCTTATGACGCTTCGATCCTATCCCTGTGCCACCTTCTCCCCTATTTTTTGCAGGCATCTTCCACTGCTGGCACAGATGGAAATTGTCAGTATATCACTTAAGGAAAGTGAATTCGTGGCATTGGAAACACTCCAGTCACAGGGACAAGAGTAAACCTAGTATCTGGCATTGTCTAACCAGAAAACTCTTCTTTTTGGTAAATGAAACGCAAAATAATCGATTTTGCATCACACAACTTACACTCGGCAATTTTTCAAAGCCCAGAAACCGTGAAAGCAATTTCAGATAACAACTTACAAGAAAATAAGCTTTCAGGTGCATTGCCAACAAAATGTTCAAGGTAACACTGACAAAGGTGATGCAACAAAACCCAACATTTGTTAGGCAGGCACAGCTGCTGTGAAAATTTTACAGAAGTCTCATAATGTGCATAATCAACACTAGACTTAATTAAGTATTAACCTACATTTAGGTCACAAAGTTTGCACTCCAAAGAATCAACTCGGGGAAGGAGGGTATCACCACGCCTGCCCCAAATCCCCTTACAAGCCTGAGGCTTAGCAAGACAGTCAGCAGGTGTGGGATTTGCGGAGCATGAAGAGCCACAAATCCTTTGTCGAGATGAGAAGCAAGATCTGGAACTGCTGACAATTCCGTACAGGGAATGGAGTCAGCATGAGCACTGCAAGGATAAAGGCACAAGAAGGCTGAAGGTTGGTGGATTTTAAACCTGGCACAGGCCAGGTTCGTAGAAGGTTATTTTAATCTAGATAAAGCAATGAAGAAAGACCCTGAAGTTCTTTTTCCAAACATTCACAGTTTCTTTCAGACAAGAAGGTTATTTTAAATAGTTTCTGTCATATTGTAACATACACAGATACACATTAAAATTAATCTCCATAGATCTGTTCCACGTACACACACACTAACCTGAATGCTAGCACATGAAAATGTTACTTTCATGATCCACATCTGGGCTCATTATCTAGTCCCTCCATACCACCCAGATTTCCAGCATCTTCGAACCTTTTACTGAGTATGCATCAGAACTGTGCAGATTACCTGGAAAAATACTGTTTCAGAATACTCTTACCAGTGACAAAATCTGATTTAACACCCATGAGATGCTCAGACTCAGCAGAGTAAGGGCACCAGCGCCCTTTGTGGGCAGTTGAGCAACGCCATACCTTAAACCTGCAGAAGGGGTTTTCCTGCGTGAACTCCACTGGAGCAATGTTGTTGTTGAAATATCCTTTGCCCGTGCCCCAGAAGGCCTGGAGCTGGTTCCATTTGGCCAGAATGGCATCCCTCTCATCTCCCAGGAGTGTTGGGGCCGAGAGGGCGCTGGCTGTATTGATGAGCTGGTTGGACTGAGCAGGTGTCTGGGCAGGCTGGTTGAAGAACCCACTGCCTAATGCTGGGTGGGATGAAGAGAGACAAATGAACTCCTTGACCAACCATGACTATGCTATCACCTAACATCTGCCTATCACTTCTTACCATATTCTGAGAAGCAAAATAAAAACACCAAATGAATAAATGAATTAAAATCAGATCATGTTTTTATGTGTCTTTTTACAGCCAATCTTCACTTATAACAGAAGTTCCTGAATGCTACATCAGAAGAATTTTTTTTTTTTTTTTTAAGACGAGACATCTGTATTGATCTGTGACATCATCTGGCACTCTCAATATCTAAATCTGAGGGGCAGGTTGGCTGTTACAAACTCAGTGGACTCAGAGCCTGAAGCCGCTCACTATCCAACTCCCATTAAAATTCACCTCAATGCCTTTTTCCTCCCCCTTCTAGTAATGTTGTGACTGCAACATCAATTCCCTAACTACAGTTTCTACCAGCACTAAACCAAAGGGGTAAATATCGTTGGAAGCTCAAGGGTGAAGCACAGGGGCTTACTTGAGCTCTAGTTTAAGAGTTTAACAGCCTCCTGTTACAATACACTTCTGTCCCACTACCTGAGCAGCTGAAGGTGGCAGTCTTACGCTTTCACTGCTAAGGGATGGGTAAATCCAGAGGCCATACTCACTGGTCTGCTGCTGCTGCTGCTGGGTTCCGAAGCCTCCAAAGCCTAGCCCAGTTCCCAACCCGCTACCCAAGCCAGTTCCAGTTCCTGTGCCAAAACTGGTACCAAATCCAAAGCCTTTATTCTGGGTAGCACCAAAGAGTCCTGGGGAAACAAGCAAATGATTATTGAGAAAAAAGAGCATAGCAGCCATGCAATCCAAAGCACTGCTGGATTTATTCGAAAGCCAGTCCTTCAGTCCCTTACCGCTGGTGCCGGTGTTGGTGGGAGCAGAGAAGCTGAACGCCGGTGCTGCAGTGGTGGTGGTTGTCCCGAAGCCTCCGAAGGCACCTACCAAACACAGACTGCAGTCAGGCAGTGGCACACTGCCCCTGGGGCTGGGCACGACACGACAACCAACCGCACACCTCGAGTGTTATGAGAACAGGTGCTGACAGATGGATGTCACATGGCACAAGCATGTAGCTCACACTGATCATGGGGACTGAGCTCATTGTTCAAGGAAATGGGGGAGAAAACACGGACCACAAAGCCAGAACTTGAATGGTGCGTCAAGAAAGCAAACGAAAAGGCAGCAGTCAACTGACATCTTGTTCCTGTACCCAAGGGGTGTGCTTTCCCCAGAGAGAGACACGACCAACAGTACTATTTCTTAGATTCATTCTCAGGAACACTTCTGGCCAATGTCACTGCTAAATGTCTAATAAGCAACCTGATGTTTTGTGAACTTTACAAACAGTCCTAACCTCTAGAAACAAATCAAAGCCTGAGGCCAGGGCACCCACAGTCGCTGTGCTTACAGGAAAAATTTACAGGCAAAATTCAACAGGGTCCTTTTCTTTTCAAAGCCTTGTTTCCCAATGATCCTCCCGATTACATCTCATTTGGAGGTTCAACCACTAGTAAAGGAAGATGGATGCAAAAGCAACCAGCCTTCCACAAATTTTAAGGAAAAGCAGACACTGACCAGCAGGAGTGGACCTATGTGAGCACCCGAGCTCCAGTGGTGCCAAGAGTGCTGGCCCAAGATGCAGCCTGCGGAGTGCTGACCAGCCTGGGAAACCAAGGCCTCTGTATTTCATGCTGCTTTTAAATGTGTCCAAGTGAAGACGACAGTCGGCCACAAAGGATTTGTCAAAAAGATGCTGCCTCTCTTAACTCACGTGTCAGTAGCAAAAAAAAAAAAAAGTTCTTTAGATCTGTTATGCTCACAGTCCTCCTGTCCACAAACAAAACGAAAAGCATAAGCTGAAGCTGATATGCAATTACATTTTATTTCCATTCAGCAAACGTCTCAATGCGAGTGGGCGCAAGAAGTTGTTCGCTGCAACACCCATGTTTCAGTCCTGCCAGTGAGTAGGACACCCTTGCAGGAGCACCAGAAGATAACACCATTTTTAGGTACCTTTGTACTCACAGCAAATTTAGTCATCCTTTCTTGAAACGGGACCTGAGAGTACAAATTAAGCATCAAATTAAATATCAAATTGACTATGCACGGTCTCTTCTGGAGCAGCTCAACCGAAGCTGAAGAAATCCAGCCCAAGAGTGTTCACAGCAAATAAACCCCAGTGAGATCCCTGGGGTGCACAAAACAAATGAGAGGCACTGACACAGAGGGCGATGACACTGTGGGATGGATGCAATTCCTATACGAGCAGCGGCAACGGAACCCCCTGGGCTAATTCCACACCAACAAAAGCATTAGAAACCCATCCAGTCCAGTGTTTTTATACAGAATGGGAAAGATTTCAGGTGAAATTACATCAGCTGATCGCTCAGACCTGATGGAGCTCCATGGGACCACAAAAGGCCTTCTTAACCACCTCCCAGAGCACCCACCTAGCGCAGGGCCCTCCCTGGAGCACTGAGTGTCTCTGGACAGCTGGGGCAGGGTGGTTTTGGGATGCACAGCGGCATTTGGGGAACAGGTCACAGCTGGGCTCTGACTTTGTGCCGGTCGTATACAATTTGTTTCTGCACAGAAACTACTGAGGTGTGGTGCATTCATGACAGCCAACGCAAGGCCAATGAGGAGACACGGGGGGAGATGAAAACATGACTGCAGTAGTCCAAGAATCTCACGTCAGGAAATGTAGCACAGGGATGAGCTCTGGGATTGCTTTGGGATCGCCTGGATTCATTCCCATTTCAGAGACTTTTGGCTACAGGGTTA
This sequence comes from Oreocharis arfaki, assembly GCA_013398015.1. Taxonomy (NCBI): domain Eukaryota; kingdom Metazoa; phylum Chordata; class Aves; order Passeriformes; family Paramythiidae; genus Oreocharis; species Oreocharis arfaki. Next base: position 334,681 of record VZRR01014144.1, on the reverse strand, counting down.
TTTTTCCTCAAAAACTATTCCTTGAGAATTTAACAGGCAAAACCCCTACAAGCCTATGGCTCTCAAACCCATTCCATTTCCAGAGCTCTTATCGCCAGTCTTCGCTGCGTATGAAGATCAGTAGCGGACACGGATTCCCCGTTAGGGATGTAATTCTTGGACCCCTGCTGGTAACACTGACCACGGAACACGTATTTATGCATTATCTACCTGCGCTTGCCAGACTGTTACCAAAATTGAATGGTGGAGTTGAGGTAGTGGAAACACCGAAATTCCCAATATTAAAATTCACCGCGGGATTAGCAGTTAATCCGAAACCCCCAAAATTAAACCCACTGGCAGTGGAGTTTGCAGTTTCAAGCCCACCAAATCCTGACGAGCGGGAAGCAGGAAAAGAGCAAGGCAACATTAGTTCTGCGTGAAAGGCAGGTCCAGGAAAGAAAAGTTGAAGCATTTTTCCATCCCCATGGGCAAGAAAGGCATAGTTAGAAACAAGAGTAAAAGGTATTAACTGGCATTAAACATTATTTATTGGACACAAGGAGGATAGTTAAAAGCTCCACACGTTGCTGCTGTAAGGACGTTATTTTTCAATTATACTGAGCATAAAGCAGGAGCATTTCCCCGCCTTATTTCAAAGCCCTACATGAAACCATCTCTGTGGTTCAATATTCACATTAAGAGTAATTTTTAACAGCCTAAGACGCTCGATACAGCTGCATCTGTGTTAACTGTAACAGATAATAGCAAAATTAACTCATAAGCTATCACGGAAGCAAGAGTAAGTTATCTTCATACAAACAATACACTCAGAGACATGACTGCAGAATAACCACAAAACTCAACTCCAGCAGCTGAGGCACCACACAAATCGCAGCTACTCCAGGGTGGACTTATCCAAGTTCTCTTGCCAAAATCTGCCCACTTCAGCCGTGCTGGACACACTGATGCATCCAGCATCCCTGGGATGCAGATGAAACAGGTTCATGCTGAACAGACAACGGGAAGTCCTGAGGTGTGATCCCAGATTTCCCTCTGATATTGGTCTGTGAGTGTCATAAACCTTGCCACAGTGTACAGGTGCCACAAGGTGATTTTTTTACTTTAAGTTGGGGCCAGAAAGAGTATGTGTTCAACTCCCAGAGCGGAAGAGAGCTAAAACTCAGGTTAACTACAATAAAGATGGGTCCTGTCCGAAGGACTTGTTCAGATGCTCTCCTAGGAGCCAACAATGAATTATTTTACTAAGTGTGGGTAAGGAAAGCTGTCTTACACTTCACCATGACTAACAGCGACAAAAGTAGAGAGGAAAAGTTCTTCCTTTAGAAGTTAACCACTGTCCTTTACCTTGCTCAAAAGTGAACTTCCAAGTGCATCTCGTCCCAACGAGGATTATCCCAAACAAAATTTGTTTATCCCAAACAAAAGGCTGATGCGAGGGACCTCCACCACCTTATCACAAGCCCCTCAGGAGCAGCTCCCGGGCCCGCCGGGGGCCGGGCGGGGCGCGGGACGACGCCTCTGAGGCGGCCGCGGCTCCCATTGGCCGGGGGGCACGCGCTGCCGGCCACCGCCGCTCCCATTGGCTGGGGGGGC
>VZRR01014144.1:302745-331595 GCA_013398015.1 Oreocharis arfaki | reverse complement strand
GGGGAACCTTTGTGACTTTTAACACACGTTTCTGTTTGACAAGTAAAAAAAGTGTCAAGAGTTCTCAGGACCCTGTCCATAACACGGAGGGGTGCTCTCATCCCAAACACGCCAAGCCTGCATGCCCACCAAACCCCCACAACAACACCCACCAGCTTTGTCCCCTCCACCCCAAGAACAACGCTGAGCTGCCGTGCCTTAAGCTGCAGAACAAACCCCACACCTGAAGGATAAAAGCCTGGCTAACAAGCAGCGTGGGAACAGTTAGGTGGTCTGCATGGAAAAGCACTTCCAACCGCTGGCTCGGTTCCACCTGGAGCTACAGATGCGGCGCAAAGCTTCGCTCTGGCTTGGATTAGTTGTACACAAGTGCTGTGACAGGACCAAGGACATGAGTAACAAACACTTGGTGCACACTGGAGTAAGTACACGCAACGCCTTACGGACAGGACACCACCCGGCCCGCAGCGAATCTGTCCCTGTCCTGGGGCCATCCAGGAGCCTGCTGCGTTCCCAGAAAGCTGTCCACACTCCCAAGGCCGTTTGCAAACACCACCCAGGTCGCTGCTGTAGGGAATCAGGCCGGCTCGTGGTCGCCCATCCGGTGGTTATGATCCTTGTGGCTGCCAGTGTGGGTACAAACAGAGGGCAGGGTTGAGAAAAGCAGGATCTGGAGCAGTTTTAAAATGGAGTTTTGAAGTTGTAACGTAGCTGGCAAGAAAAAAAGTCTCCTCCCTGGCTGACAGTGCAGATTCTCTTCCACCTCTGTCCCACAAAAAGTGATGCTGGACATGACCGTGTCTCCACAGGGGACAGCTGGTGTTAGGTCAGCTCTAATCGTTTATTCTCCAAGCTCACAGGGTAAAGAAAATCTACTAAGACGTCCTGATGAGTGGGGACCTCTCTTCTTCAGTGCTCTGGAAGAACAAAACCACAGCAAGTTACACGTGGCCATGAGAGACCTTCCACCACGGGAAGCTGGGCTGCCCGCACGCCAAGCAGGGAAGGGAAAAGCTCCTACTTCTAAGGAGAATTCCCTCTAAGAGAGCCAGGGCTGCACTAAGAAAGCACCAGAGGGTGGGTGGCAGCTTGGGCAGGGACCTGCTGTAGCACCTGACACGGGAGGGAAGGCCAGAACCACCCAGGGATCAGAAGAAGAGCTGTAAACTGCTGAATTACCTCTGTTTGCAGGAAAAGCAACAAAAGCAAAGTAGGAAAAGCATGGAATGCAGGTGTCCCTTTGTCATTTTGATCCCTGTAGAGTGTTCCAGCACATCCAAGAGAGCTGGTTTGAAGCTGTTCATGAAGGGTGGGGCAGGAATTCCCAGGACAGGCTTTGGGCAGTGGGACAGATTGACATGCCGGCTGAGCTGCTGATAACACAGGCAGGCTCAGAAGGAAAGGAAAGAAAAAAGGACCAGTCTGTCCTACATAGGACCCTGAAGTACAGTTCCATGGGCATGGGAGGCAGTGGGACCCACTGATCCAGAGGGGGCCCCCAGGCACAGAGGGAAGTTTTAAGACAGCATTTAGGGAACACCAAACACATGAGACCACAGTAAGCCCACAGCAACTATGAGAAAACAGCCTCCTAGAGAACCCAGGCTATTCCTCTAACCAAAGGCTCCACACTTGGTGTCATCTGAACCCTGTTACCCTGGCATCAGCTTTGCACTGACAGGCACCTTAATGCCAGCGTGTCACGTGGGACAGAACTTCTCATAAACAGATTTACAGGCTGTCTCGTAAATAGAGAATACTGGAGAACAGTTTTTGCTGCTGCTGTCTGTGCATTTCATCTGTTCTTCGGCCACAAATTCGCATCATGATTCTGGAAAATAATCCACTGGCACAACGCAGTTCTGCTGAGAACACTGACACCAACCAAATCTGTCCTCAAATACGGTGGAGTTTTTGCATCTTATCCTTCAGGGTCCTCTAGACAGGCTGATTTATTTCACTACTGTTGGCAGGGGAATTGGGCACAGAGACAGGACCTGCCTTACCAGGCTTCTCAGATTAACTCCGCTCCTTTGCTTTGGCGCGTTTATTCTGAGTCTATTAAAACTTCCCCTCCCTAGAAAGGTCATTTCCAACAAAAACAATATAAAAACACGTGCAGGAAGACACCAAAAGGTAAAATAAACCACAAGAAAATCAAATGCAGGCAAGATGTACAGCAAGCAAAGTCAAATCCGAGTGCTGCTTACCTCTTCACTTATTCCCCGGTTCCTGCACACCAGCACAACGAAAACAATCCCAAAAACAATCCCCAGAGCCATGATTACAAAGGGGATCCCAGTCACAACACTGGCTTCCAGCAGGACGTGCCTGAGTTTGCTGGCAGATGCTTCATCAATCAGAACACTCTGGAACACAGAGAGACAAAGAGGGGTAAAAAAAAAGTGGTTATTTATTTCTGTGCTTTCTATAAGATCATTTTTGTGAAGGGCGGAGAAACAACACTCTTGCAAGTCTGAACCACTGCTTCATTGCTTCCTGACATACTTCCCCCCTAAAAATTCTTCCACAGGCCGTAGGGATCACCTAGTCTGTATTATTTTTATAAAGGAAAACAGGGATTCTTAACTTTTGGTTTAGAGATGGACGAATACAGGCCTGAAATAACAGTGTATGTCATCAAAACGAGTCCCTCGTGCATCCAGTTAATTCACCGATCCAACTACAGCACAGGAATATTGACAACAAATGATTCAAAAAAAGGTGTGATCTCCTCAAGTCCTGCCTCTGCCTGAGCACCCCTTTTCCTCATAGCCAACTCCTTCGAATTTAAAAGGAGCGTCTGTCGGAGCGTTTGGCAGGGCTGAAATTAACCCTACAACAAGCAGCAGGAGGGTGTTAGTTAAGAAACAGCAACAGCTTCCTACCTATCACTGTACAAAACAACAGGAAAATCAGCATTTTCTTTTCTGGCCAGCTCAGAGGGTGTTTTTGCAAGCATTAACATGCCACAATGCTGGAAAGATGTAACAAAACCGTTTACCTCGTTTAGATACATCACTGGGAAAATCAGCGTTCGGATGTTGCCTGTTTCACTGTGTGGAAAAAAAAAAGCAATAACAAAAAATTACGCGTTTGGAACTTTTCAACCTGAGGGTTGTGAAGACAGATTATACAAGAACAATGAACAAGGAAAGTGTCCCTAAAAAAAACTCTGGGCTGTTCTTTTCTGCTGTTGATTTTCACCTCCCTGCTGGGGGTGAGTAGGAGAACCCCGATCTCCAAGATGGATAAATTCTGGTTTGGGAGCAGCGTGTATTTTGGGACTTGGTGGGCAGTGAAAGACAGGGATCCATCTGAGGCTCATTTGTAACTGAGTGACAGATTTGTGCCAGGCAGCAGGAATTGAGCTGAGCTGATGTTGAAGGTTACTCCTGTTTGTAAAACACAAGAGCTATTGTCCAAGCAACATGGGCACAGCAGCAAAAATCCCCCAACAGTTGGCACATGCGGAATCCCAGCTCGGGCAGGAATTGTGTTACTGTGACGGCTCCTGGGCACTGGGAAACAAGCCTGAAGGAACACCACCGGCTCTCCCAAGGGGACTGGGCAGATAAAACATTTCTATTTTAGTTATTACAACCAAGCTGTGCCAATAAACATCAGCCCTGCAGCTGAGCAGGAGGAGTAGCTACCATACATTCTGTACTCTGCAGGTGGAACTGCAGAGTCTGTTTGACCTGTGAGAGGAGAGGAGAGGAGAAAAGACTGGATTGGACTTCTCTCTCTCACACTTCCTCTCTCCAACCCATATTCCATCAAAACACTGCAGGAAATTTCATTCTGAGCATCAGCTGAGATCTGAGACGTCCACCCAGCAGCAGAGAACACTCACAAAAATTCAGGTAGTTTTCGGACGTGAACGTTGACCTGCATCCGCTTGGCTGCCTGCAGGACGAGCCCCGTCAGCTGAGGAATAAAGGAGATCAGTGTTGAAAAAACCAGTAAAGGTGAAAGAATGAGAACTGTGAGAATGCAGCAAAAACCTGGCACACAGCACACAGCAGGAGCTGCACTGGACCTCAGGAGAGGAGCTGTGGAATTTCCTCCCGCTTTAGCTACGCATAACAGCCCGATGAGTCAGAGCACTGTTTCTGTAAACCAGGTGGCTCCTCGTGATTGTGCTCTTTTCCTCGACCCACATTTGTACGTGGGGGTGTGGAGATCACTGCTGTACTGGTTTTAGCTGGGAGAGAATTAATTTTCTCAACAGTAGCTGATATCAGGCTGTGTTTTGGAACTGTGATGAAAACAGCGTGGGTAACACAGGGATGTTCCAGTGATTGCTGAGCAGCTTGCACAGCCTCCAGGCCCTTTCTGTTTCTCACACTGCCCTGCCAGTGAGTGGGTGGGTGGGGTGTGTGAGAAACTGGGAGGGGACAGCTGACCCAAAGGGATCTCCCATTCCATCCAGCATCATGGAACTAGTATGGATTCCTTGAAGTCAACGGGACTATGCCAATACACACCCTCCACGGAGGCGACCGAAACCCACATGCTTGGATGCATTCACCTACAGAACCCTTGAAAAAAGGCTGCACTTACAGGATTGATGTCCAGAAACGTCTCATGGTATTCCTTTCTGGGATGCATGCCCTCTATGTCCTCTATATACTTTGGATCTGCCTGGTAAAAATGTGGAGCCGACAGAAATATTGGAGCACCTGGAATGCAAAAGCACCGAGTCACCACCTAAAAAATGGCCAAGCAGGATTCGGGGAAGCCTTTGAGGACCTCACAGTTCTGAGCCATTTACAGAGAAGGGAAAGGCCCCTTCGTGGAGCTACAAACCCCACGTGCCTCTGGGACACCCCCCTGCAGCTGGGCCGTACCCTGCTTGCAGACGCTGACGTTGAGCACGCCGGTGCCGGGGCAGTTCCCGGCGGGCACGCAGAAGCCGGCGTTGGCGGGGTTCACCGAGGTGTTGGCAAACACCATGGAGGAGGGCACGAAGCGGAACGTGGGCACGCCGGCCACGGCTCCCGAGCTGTCGTACACCAGGAACAGGGACCTGCAGGGAAGCAGAGGCGGGTGTGTCAGGCTGCAGCACGCACCGACACCAGCTGCACGTGTCTCCCTGCTGATGCCTGTGTGCCTGCCCCGGTGCGCGTTCCCACCACCTTCCGTACGGAATTCAACAGGCTCCGATCAGCGAACACACATCTCATCATCCTGCTGCTGCACAAAACAGAGGGTCCCCGTGTCACTACTGCATGTTGTGTGTGCTGAGAGGGACCAGGAAAGTGACACGGTCGTGGAAGACAGAACAATCTGTCACGTCCCGAATTCAGCGTAACACCCATCTGTATTGAGTTAAATAATTCCAGATCGGTTTGGTTCTTCACACACCGGGAAATCGGCAAGAGGGGAGACGAGGTGTTACGTACGCCAGGATTTTCTTGGTACGTTTCAGACAGCATCATGTAAAGTCATGAATCTCTGAAGAGGGCAACCTGGGTTCTCTAAAAAAGCACAGCACCGAGGAAGACTTTGGAGGAAGGAAGCTTAAGGAAAGTTCATATAAATCTTTCCATTCCCCTCGTTACTAGCCTTGCAGTCCAGTCTGTCCTTCCAGTTTTCTTCCAGATTTTTCCCTCACAAATCTCCATTTTGAAATAACACATCCTTAACTTGCTGCAGACTGGGAGTTTTTTTCTGTAACTCCCATCCTTCCCACCACGAATGAATGCAGAACACTGCTACTGTTAAATGAAATCACAGGAGGAGAACCACCAGCCTAACACGACACCTCAAGAGGAATGCACATAAATGCTCTGCTTTAAAGTCCGAGCAACACTGTCTTCTCCTTACCTGCAGAAATCAGAAGAAAAGATGTAAATGTTCTCATCTTTGCTGATCAGGGGGTGAAAGGATGTCCCATCTGTGCCATTGATCATGTTACACGTCTCTGTAGTCCACCAGCTCAAGGACCTGAAGAAAGAGAAGCAAAGAGAGCAAGGGCTAAAAGACCTCCAAGCAGCAGTCAGGCAATGCCAGCTCCTGGCCTAAGCAAATGGGAATGAGACCTGTACAGTGCTAATTCCTCCTGCCTCAGCTCTGCTAACAAGAAAAGGCACTGTAATGGGTTTAAACTGCACCTACAGTCTCTTTAAACTGGCACCAGGCAAGCAAGGGGCAGATTCTGACAGAGGCAACACCCCTCTGAAACACTTACTCTTTTCCTTTCCACTCCACAATCCTGGAGAAGTTCAGGTAGTTCGTTTCCCCACTCAGGAAAACATATTCTCCATCATCAGTTCCGTTCATCTGCAAACAGATACAGTTTTCAGTGGCTCCACTCATCCTGTGGCACTTGGGTGGTCACTGCAATGGGGTGGCAGGAGTTGAAGCTGTCACCACTGCAAATCCACCCCAGGAGTGATGGACTGCCCCTGAGATCTGTGCAGTTCATTGGATGACACCTTGTACAGGAACAAGGTGGAAGTGACCAGGCAAGATCCTTACACCTTCCAAGTGCAGGAAATACAACTCCCTATGAGCCTTTTCTCCCTTTGAGAGCTGCCCCTGAATAAAGAGCCCCCAAGAAGAAAATAACCCCACAGAAATAACCTCAGCACTGCAGACATCTCCAAGAAGCAAGGATTCCCCACAGCCCAAAATGACCAGAAACACTGTGGAAGCCAGGAATGGCTGCAGCACAGAAACAACATCCAATTTCAGTCAATTACTAAGGAAATCAGGGCGTTTTTCTGGCAGTTTACACAAGTGGCCCCACAAAGCCCAGGTTATTCACGCAAACACCCACAACGGTGGAGGGGGTTCTCCTTGGAAAGCTTATCCATACCTCCCATCCAGTGCCTAGACGCAGGCAAACTGAAGAGGGAGCACCCTTTTGCTATCCCTACCTCCTGGCTCAGTCCGGGCACACCCCTCTCACAGCCCAGACCCTGCAGCAGTGCCATCATTCCCCAGGGCCATCCAGTTACCTTGCTGAAGAGCCCGAAGACGGGGTCAATCTCGGGATGCAGGACGTGGATGGTGGACAGCAGCCTGTCCTTGTAGCCCCACAGCAGCTCGTGGACGCTGCGGACCGTGAACAGGGACTCCTGGTACAGAAGCAGCAGCACCTCCGTGGCAAACTGCAGAGGGGTTGACCTGGTCCACTCCATGGCAGTCTGTCAGGGCATTGGAATGAGGGGGTGATGGTCAGATTTATTGGAGAATGAACGATCAGCTGCATCCAGACACTTTTCACCACTGCACATTCGTGTCCCCAAAACGCAAACAGTAATAACGTTTATTTCCTTTCTAGCTGACAAGTGGGTTTAGAACGTGTCTTTAAAGGGGTCATAACAAAAGAAGGGCATTTCTTTGGGCTAACCAACCCGTGGTTCTTCTCATACTGCCTGTTACAGTACATCACAGCCAAAAATCTGAAGCAGAGATAATCCTTACCACCATGAGATGCCTGGGAGGAATTGAAAATACAGTGTCTGTATTGTCTGCAACTTTCAGTAAGCTGAGCCCTATCTACTACTATAAAATGCCTCATTCATAAAATCAGGCATTTTTGGAAACACTGGGGAAAAAGCTGAAATTAATGTACCCTGCAATTGGAATTAAATCAGGATGCAGAGTAAAGGCTGTCACACCCCCAAGTGCTGGAGGTACAGCCTGATTGCCTCTGGAAGCTGTGACACTTCTGGATCTTCTTGTCCTCCTGCTATCCCCATATGAGACCAAAATAATGGCCTGCCTGTCATCACCACAACGAGACTCTCTTTCACCTAACACAGTCTGAGGGTGCATTTCTAACTTTAATTCTACTCTGAGAGGTCCTTTTCATTCAGCTCCATGTGAAACTGCTCTGCTGTAGTTTCCTTCCGGTTTGAGGAGCAGACTTGGAGGCAGCTTCTCCAATTTTGACAAAATAACACCAAGCAGTCCTAACTTCCTCACGCAGAAGCCAGAGTTCCTCCTAGGCATTTGACATGATTAATTCCCTGGTTTCACTGACTCCTGGTAGGCCAGCAAGCCTGATTTCTCCTCATCCCTGGAGAGTGTGTGATCTCCTAGCACCAGAGGAAGGCACTAACACTGCAGAGGTGTAAGGAGAGGGAGGAAAAAATAAATACCTCACAACAGTCCAGCCCCAAACTGAGACTGCCCAGGACATGAGCTGCCAGGACATGCATCTGCCCAGGACATGAGCTGCCTCTCTCATTCTTCCATCACATTTATCTACTACAAAGGGAGAGTCAGGATGAAGAAACACGCTACTCGTTCTGAAGTGTGTTGGGATGAATTCCAAGCAGGAATGAAAGAGTACTCACCACTGCAGGAATATTAATTGTCCTGATCAGGTCCACTTCAGGGTCTCCCACTGACTTCTCAGGTTCAAATACATAAGTCTTTGGGTTTAGAGCAGACACTTTGGTTCCATTGTCCAAAAACTGGACGTGCACTCTTGGCCTGTATTCCCTGAAAGACAAGAGTTTGTCCTCTAATCAAGGTAAACAAGTACACACAGCATTAATTGCAGTTAACTTATGGCTGTTCTACTGCTTTAAGCACATACAGGGTGAGATTTTCACTTCTTTGGAAGTAGGCTCTTTCACAGACATGAACTCCCTGCTGTGTCAGTGTGAGCTGAGTCAGACCTCACGGGGCATTTCCAAAAATGCCACCCCATGTGTTAATTGCACTTCACATTTTTGCCTCGTCTTTAGAAACCTCAAAGGAAGGACAACAATTTCAGACGGCTCAGAAGGATTTAGAGGCATCATATATGAGATTGCCCTTGAAGCCCAGTTTGAAAATGAAACTTTTGCCTCTGCTGCAGGCAAACTTCACTCCCAGAAAGATGCAGGGTGTGTGTGTCTCATTGACCTAAGGACATGGGTCTTACATGTGACACGACAACAGAACACGCCTCATTTTAGTTCTTCTCCTTTAATTCTCGAGCAGGAATCCTGGGCACGACAGAAATTCAACTGAATTTTTGCTGTTCACTACCCAAGGCCTGGGAGGTTGCTGCTGTTCCTGTCTAAGCGCTCAGACAGCAGGATAGAACTCAGGATTGCTGACAAACCAGTCCAATTGGCAAGGAACATCAAATGCTACCTGCTGGCCTGACGAGAAAGTCAGATCTTAATTACCCCGAAACACATCTGAGGAGCACAACTCAATCTTCATTGCCATTAGCACTTCACAAAGCAGGGCTACGCAGTTGTGCAGAACAGGTTGACACACACGTGTCTCCAGCAAACCCCAAAAGGGAAATGGCAGGCAGCTGCTCACTGCCTGGCACACACATGAGGTGAAATTCCCTCTATTTCCTCAGCCTGCAGTTACTCAGGAGGCTGCTGCCTTTGACATTTGCCTGGGCAAATTTCAAGTCACAAGACAGGAGGGAGAACTGTTCTGCCAGATGTTGTGTTCTGATGTCCTGCATGCAGTTCAGACTGAGATTCTATCCTGGCTGCCCTGGACCCATCAGTGCAGCTTCACAACAGGCTGCATTACTCTGGTTCAGCTTTCACATTTAAAGCAAACTGGAAAGGCCTGTGAAACTATTGTTATTAGAAACCAGCCACTTCCCATCTTCCTTACCCAAACACTGTCTCTACCACTCTCCAGCATCCCTGCAACCTCGGAACATTTTGGTCTGGCAACACTTCCAGTTTGACTTGGCAAGAGCCTCTTGGACAGTAATCTATTTTATACCCCAGGGCTGGAACTTAGGGGATAGAAATGGACAGCTGTGAAATGCCTTCCTAAAATAGGCCAGGAGTAACCTGAGACACCTCTCCAGCTCTGCAGAGGAAAATAATACTCCTTGGATACAAGTAGGAGGCTCTAAGATGTTCAAGTTAAAAAGCTGTAAATGTGTGCAAGACTAGACCATATTCCAGTGTTCTTTGGGACTCAGCAGGCTTGGGCAGATAAGCAGCTTGCACTTTGTAATTGCTTATGTTACATGCTGCCAGTTCAACTTCCAGGATTTAAAAACACCAGCACTATGTTTTTGTTACAGAATCTGCCTCAAATGCCTTACAACGCATGCTGGCAGAAACTCCTGAGCTGCAGGAAGAGACTCTCTTGAGCCCTCCCACCTCCTCCCTGTCACTGACTGGATTTTTTCCCTCTGCTTGTCCAGCCCAGTTCACTCCCAGCCTTTCTCCAAACACCCTGTTTTATAAAAGCACGGAGCCATGCCCTTCATGTGAGGGCATTTTAAGTGTTCTGTCACATGCTAAAGCCAAACGAGTCTTCAGTGCTCTGCTCCACAGGGCCTGTGAAACCAACTGGATGTTTCTTCCCTGGCTGGAGCGTGCAGCATGGCTGGAACATCCCTTCCTGCTCCCCACAGCCGCCTCTGCTCCCCACCCAGTGCTGACAGCCTGCTGCAGGCACAGCCAGCCAAGGCTTACGGAACCTGCTGGAAGAGACCTCTCCACTTCCTAACTTTTCCTCCTTCCTCTATCAGACAGAGCAGAGCACAGGGGAATCCTGTCCAGACATGCCAGAATCAGGCTAAGCAAACGAGCCAGAAGCAACTGGAACGTGCAGCCTGCTTCCTTCCCTCCCTGTCACTGCCAAGAGCACTGCAGGGAGGGCCGGCGTCAGGGACCCACTCGCAGCCAGCCCGTGGCGTGGGATGCACGCACAGGCTCTCCCAGCAAACCAGCAGCTCAGGCTGGGCCTCCCCTGGGGCAGGGACCAACCCAGCCAGTACAACACCAGCCCCATCCACCCTGCTGAGCTCCTTCATGGGCAAGGTGCAGCTTCCCAAACCAGGTGGCCTGTGACACCCAGGAGAGACTCAGAGCTAAGGAAAGGGAAAAGAAGAAGCTAGCAAAGAGGAATGAATACCAGCCTGTGTGGTTCCCTGCAGCACTGTGAACCCTGGAGCTGGGTTTATCCTCTATTTATCCTCCCTATTTATCCTCCCGACACAGAACACATTGCTGACTAATGACCAGCATTATGCCACACACACTTTATGAAGGAAAACTTGGGAACCTGAGAGCTTGTGGATCTTTTCTCCGGCTCAACTGGCTCATGTAATAGCAGGGAGTTTGCCAAAGTACCACATGGAGTTTGCCAGGGCTAAACAGACACAGGATTAGAATGCAGAGGAGACAAGAAAGGATTGCTGGCAGAGGGAGAAGCAAAGCTGAGGTGTGGGAGGAAGGAAACTGAAAGGCAAGAGATAATGCAGAAACCGAGGCTCCCACAAAGGCTCCCGCTTTCATTCCAGCATTTTTTCAAATACCAACAGATTCTGATCATTTTGCAGCTTAGGTGAAGACAGTTCCTTCTGGCACTGAGCCAGTGCCCAGCCTGTGTGACCACAAGTGAGGCTGACAGTGAGGAATCCACCCTTTTGCCACGGTGATGGAATTCCTCACAACGCCGGGACTCCCAAAACCACAACCTTTACTGCCACAGGCCTGCTCCTGGTTTACAGGGCTGCAGACAGCTGAGCAGAACACAGTTCGAAAGGAAAACTCATTTGGAAGGTGACTTTAAAATCTCTCCATGCCACACAGGACAGCTCTAGGGGCTGGACAACATCTAACGCTGCACGTGGCCATAGTAAATCCATCAGTAAAAATGAGAGACTGGTCTAAAACCTAAGCAGGTTTGTCAGTGAGGGTTGGCTCAGGAAGACCCTTTCAGTACCACTCTAACTGTTTTTCTGGCCACATTTTACCCATGTGGATTGTGCAGCTCCAGCTAGGAACCAATTCCTGAGTGAGCACGAGTCAGTGCAATGCTCCTCTCCCCAGCCTCCCGAACATCGCCCAGCTCACAAGACAGCAGGCCAGGATGCAACAGCTTCCTCTGTGTGCAGCAGCTGAGGAACAGCAGCATGCCACCACAACTTTGCCCAAAATCTGACAGAAGTCACTGGCTTCATCTGAAACCAACTGCAAGTGCCAGTGCTGTCTGTGTGGGCTGTGACCGTGCTCCCCTGGATAAACCTTCCCTCACACATTAACACATAGATTTTCTCCTAGAACGGGATCCCAAACGTTCCGGATCCCACGTTTTGGCTTCCTCACACATCACAGCTTTTCTGAAGTGTGGAACTCCTGGGAGGGTCCTACCTGTAGGTGTATGGTCCTATTTCCTCTACGAGAGGAGTAGCGCCTTGGAGCACTTCCAAAGGATTTGTCACATTAAAGAAGTAGAACTGCATGTAGACCGGGGGGGGAGGGTCCTCCCAGGCCTCAAAGGTTTCCGTGCCATTCTTCAGTACTGTTCCCTGAAACAAGAGAAAGGCAGATCAGCTGCTGATGCTATGGTGCTGCATGATACTGACAGGGAAGAGAGGAATTCCGTGCCTTGGGAACAAACACAGGCAGTAAGACTCAAGGCCACAGTTCTAGATCTGCTTTGCTTTGAAGCAGCTCACTCAATATCAACCAGCTCAGGCACCTGCTCTCCTGGCCACAGGCCAGGGGCAGCGTTGGTTGGTTTGTAGTTCCACTTCTCCCCACAGACAATTCTGCCTGACATTTTTCACAATGGAGACTGATCAGCTATTACTCAGCAATCCTGTCTCCTTTCCTGCATCAGTGAAAACCTCCTCCTGGTGCAAGACACCACAAAACGTGCCAACACTACAGATAAAAGTGGAACTCGACAGTGGGAGGCCAAGAGAGTCCTGGCCTTTATCATTTCTTTGCCCAAGAATGTCAGACTCCAACACAGCTGTGATATTCTGCCTCCAAAGCAGTTAGACTTAGTTTTTCAGTGGCCTGTGAGAAAAACGGTGAATGACAAATTTCTTTCACATAGGCACTCTAGAATTTGTGCCTTTCCAAGCTCTTGGGATGGGGAAAGATTGTTAGCCCTCTGTCTTTAATTCCTTTCCTACAGCAATGCCAGCACACGCATCTCCAGACCCACGGTCTGTCAGTCTGCTTTGTAACCAAGCTGTGAATCATCATTTTATAGCAGAAGCACTCAAGAAATGAAACACTAATTCCCTTACCTCAGTGATACCCCTTATCAGTATATACATGTTATATGCAAAGGCACAACCACAGCTGTCATGTAGAGCTCCATAAGAGAGTTCTCAATCTCTCATTTTATTATTATCCCATTTTAGATAAAATTCACTCCACCTATAAAGCATCCCCACTGCCAAAACCAAGGCTTTTCATGTAGTCACAGCACTGGAACTGCTTCAGTGGTCACAAAGAGAAATCTGGCTCGCAGTGTGAATTTTCAGGAATGAACACAAAGAAAACTCTGTCTTTGCAAACCACATCACCTGTAGGCGGAAGAAAGGGCGGAGGGGAATGATTTGCAATTAAATGGGTCTCATCAGCACTCATTCTTTTTATTCTTCTGGGCAAACAAGTCAAATATTGTGAGTGGAAGCTCAGAATCAGGGCAGGCTGGACAGCTGCCAGCTCGTGGTCGATGTTTATGGGGTCTTATCAGCCACAGTTGCCTCAGGACTCATTCTTGGCCTTCCAACTTAAGGAGCCCATTTTCTCTCCCTGTAAACTTTAAATCGTGAAGGATGAGATAAAGAGAAGACTGTTTCAGAGGCAAACTTACTGGCAGGAGCTTGGCATGGCAGGAGTAATGCTGAACGGCAGTGAGAGCCAGCCCAGCCGGTGGCACTTCGCACTTGCAGCCTGCTTTCCCCATACGATTAAAACCCATGTATTCTGTGCATGGCTCAAAAATTAACGCGTTCCAGACACGCTTGAGGAGCTTGGAGCACTTCTCTGGAACTGCCAACACCTCATATGTACAATTTCCTACACAGCCCAATGCTTTTGGTCCTGTTTTCTTATGATTTATGCCAACGAGACTCATCCCTGTATTCATGAGTCTTCGCTGGTCATACCCATTCCAGATCTATTTCTTGGATCTGCATGGCACAATTTGGATCTCTCGCAGAAATTAAGTGTCTATTTAGAGCTCTGTACAGTGCCAGCAAACCCAGATTCACAAACTTCTGAGCTGGATTCAGAGCGACTCCCCAAAACTGCCAAATACACACTGAGCTCTTTTCTTCTGATTTTCACCAAATGTTACCACGGGTGTTTCAGTTTATCACACAATATTACAAGGACATCAGGGCTTCTCCTTTCCAGGTGGAGTCCACGCTCATTTCCAGGGTTCCAAAGTATCCTTCCTGCTGACTCTGTTTATCAGCCAGCCCTGAACTCACAGCTCTCTCATTTGCTGCCATTTCCTTGCCTTGACTGTACTTTACACACAGGAAATAAAAAAGGAGCTTTCCCTCCCAAATATAACTGTTACTGGCAGTTATGGTGGGAGTGGGAAATGGTACCGAACATTTTTCGAAACCTACACGGAAAATTTAATTCCTTTTTTTTTTTCCCCTGGAACTCCTAAATGTTTTAATTCCAAGATGTACTTTTATGTGTCTGTCTACGACAGAATTTAACTGCAGCTTGTTAAGGTGATGGGCTAAATATTCAGACCAGCACGAAGAGACCTCTCTACTCCTGCACCTTGGGAATGCCCTGTGCCAAAGGAGCATCCCAAAGGATCCTTTAGCTAGGCCTTCATACTAAACCCCGCTGAGAGCTCGAGTACTTTGCATTAAACAACAGCAGCAAAAAATGATCAATACATCAATGGAGAAAACATCTTCCCTGTCCTTTTGGGCCCGAAACACTCCAGCCAGCTCAGCTCAACAGACGGCTGGCGACAAGTCCAGTGGAATTTCAAGGAGTTTGAAGACTAAGTGTTTTCTAAAATTATCAGCATAAGGGCTGTGGCATGAAGGAAACACCTGGGCCAAAGGACTGACTGACTTCCAAGCTTAAAATTAGGAGCATAGCTCAAAGATTGATTACATATCTATATAAAATATTAGGTTATTTTCATCAACCGCACACCTACGGCAATAAAAATGCAAGCATCTACTCATCAGAGAGCACAAGGCAACACCACTGGCAGCTAGGAAGGCCCTTCTCCTGGGGGAGATTCATCCTTGTTCATCCTAAGTTTTTTCCAATGACTCTCTGGAGTTTCAGGTGCTAGGCCCTAGTAACAAACAGGTTTTGGCGATCTGATTGGGATGGCACATTTAGTTCAAAAAAATACAATAAAGTGGCAAATAAGGAAAAAGTTGAATGCCTTCTGGGAAAAGTGCTGCCACTGCTCTTGTCACAACACATCTGCCCACTGATTTTCAAGGGGATGTGAAGTCTGACAGCAGGTTGGATTTCCCACTCTTCCCACACCCTCTCTGTATCCTAGATCCTGCCTTTGGCTTGAAAGGCTGCTGCACACAACCCCCTGTGAAAGCAGAGCCATCCTCAGCAGTTCACAGGTGCTAGGTTTGGAGACACAGGGGCTTCAGCTGCTCCAAAATACAGATTTCCACTCCAGCTGCACTTGAGACTGCAAAGACAGCCCTTCACTGTGAGGCAGCTCCGCCTCAGGATGGCTGGAAAGCTCTCAAAGGAACAGGACCTCCTTGCAAAAGCTCAGGTCTTGCCCCATTTCCAAGGCAAATTGAGATTTTTCTATTTGCACAAGATTCTCTAAGCTACACACACGGTTACACAAGAGACAGCAGCTTTCCAGACTACACACGAATGAGGGAAAGCTCACGTGGGGTAAAGCAAATGTGGAAAGAAGCCAGATCAGCAGAGTGACTGGGAGCACGCTGCTTTGGGGCTGAAAGCTGTGCTCCCCCAGTCTGGGGGTGCGTGGCTCCTGGAGAAGGCCGGCAGGGAGCTGGCAGCTCTCGCAGGGAGCCGGACGCCTCATTCCCTGCCATCCAGATGTGTGCCAACACGAGCTGGAGAGCAGCAGGCAGGAAAAGACCGAGCTCTGGAAACTTTATCCTGCATTATGGAAAGCCCTGCTGAGCGAATACCAACTTGCTCTTACATAAGGCACCGCTCCGGGGAAGGAGCGGGCAGCCAGGAGATAATACGCGTAAGGAGGATCACGCCTAATTCCCCACAGTCCTGCTCCAAACCACTGCTTCCACCCCACCGCTCCGGCGAGAACAGCACGCTTGGAAGGGGAACTTCCGGGATGCAGAGGATGGCAAACTCCTTCCCAAGCAGAGCCAAGATGAGGGGCATGGAGCTGCACCACTTCCAAGTGCCACAACCTGCTGTAAGCTGACTCCCAACCTAAAATTGCGCTTGCCAAACCAAACTGATTTAAGTTACGGCAACGCAGTTTCCACGGTAGGAAACGCTCCCTGTCAACAGCCCAGAGGGAAGAACAGTGGGTTAGGAGATCACAGGTGATCTGGTCACCAGTTAGACAACAGCACTGGTCAAATCCCTTCATTGGTTAGCATTCCTGGTCTCTCTGTCAGAATAAGAACTAAAATGATATTCCTCAGATAGACAGACAGATAAATAATTGTTCATTTACAAAGGAATTCCAAAGGAGTCACGAGCACAGTTGACCCTTCTCACTGGACCACTGGATAAACGCACAGAGCCACTCTGGGAGAGAAACAAAAGCTTAGGCAGAGCAGGAACAGCGCAGGCCTCTGCAGCCACAGCAGCGCCAGGATGGGTGTCCCCAAGTGTGGAACAACAGGGTGAAATGCGTCGCTGCGATCACCCAGCCTGGGGAGCTGGGAGACAGCATGTGTTCCAGCCCACAGCACCTCTGGCTGTGCTCCAGAGGCAGCAGTAAATGGAGCAGCAGGACAAGTATGAAAGCGGCAAACAATCTAGGACAGAGGTGGCAAACCTTCTGGGTGCTTCAGGTGTCCACTGCTCCCCTCAGCTGCTGCTGCTCTGGAGAGGGCTCCTCGCTGCAGCTGCTGCCCCACAGCCAGCAAAGCTGCCTCAAGAGGAGGCATTTTTACCCATCCTCACCCAGTTTCTACCCAGCCCAGGGACCAGTGCAGCCTAAGCTCCATTCTGAGCCCCAGCCCAGCCGGGTGGTGCTGGGCAGGGGGGGTTCACTGGGCAGGGAGGCTTCACAGCCCAGGGATGCTCCAGCCCACCCGCCCACAGCTGCTGCAAGGAGGGAGCCAGCCCCCTCCCTCCCTCCCTCGGCTATTTTCAGAGGGAATAAACCGGTAAACAAGGACCGGGACGGGAAGGCGGTAATGCTTTTACNCGCCGCCCCTCGGCGCCGCGGCTGTCCCGGGGGATGCTATCCCGGCTCGCTGGGGCCGGGGCTACGTATCCTAAAGTAACGGGGGGGTGGTTCCTGCCCGCAAGAATGCCTGGCACAGCCGGAATCCTGCTGCCCGCTGGGGATGGCGCTGCTAGAGCGCCTCGCTCGGTGCAGTAGGCAGCGCCAAAGGGCGTTCTGGAAAACAAGCGGAGGAATTCCACAGCAAGATCGTTGGGAGCAGGGAGCGCAGGGAGCGCGAAGCGCCTCTAGACTGAATTGAGCATCGCAGCGAGCGGATTCTGCCACAATTCAGTGCAGTTCAGCTGCCCCTAGCACAGTTAAGCCGCTCCTGAAAAATAAATCAAATCAATGTACCTGCTTTTTTAAAAGCCAGTGGGGTGTAGTGCTTCACTTTCCCACCCACCAATGCCAGCAGGAGGGAAAGACACCTGCAACAGAGGCTTTACCAGCGATGGATGTAATGCCAATCCCTTTCCACCACGGCACAAGAGGAAGGAAAGCCCTGCGACACAGGGCTCCCATCCCACGTCCCATCAGCAGGCTGCCAGCAGCACTAGTATTCCCCAAGTCACAGGTCAGTTCCCTTTCCAAACCACGAGGACAGCAGCTTGCCAACAGCAGCCTGATCCAAGTAATGCCTTCCTGAGCAAGAGGGCAAGTGGCCCATCAGGAGGATTTCCTGCTAAGACGGACTGAAGCATCTTCCCTTACAAATACTTCTTCCTGTAATTGTGATTGCAGCAACAGTGTTACGTTATTATGTGCCCTTTCGGATATTTTTGCTTTTAAAGGTTCTGCGGTCACATGTCACAGTTGTTTGGGAAACCAGAATTTTTGTGGTTCCACCCACGCAGTAAAAAAAAAAAAAAAGAAAAAAGTAAAAAGAAAAAAAAGAAAAGTCGTTCCAGCAGCTTTCTTTCATTTAGACTCCCATTCCAGAGTGGTGCTCTTAGCCCTGTTTCATCACCACCTCTCCATAAGCCAGAACCAGAGTACATAATTAGAATCTGGTTTTGAAGGCTAATTTAACTACAGCAATGGAACCCTCTCCTTAGACAGACTCATCTATGGGAACTCTCTCTCTGAAACCACAAACCTTCCCTTCCACCGTAACACATTTTAGCTGAACCCTAGCACAAATATTTATAGATCAAGCAAAGATTCCCGCAGAATTCTGGGTTTGCTTAATTCAGCTTTTTGGTTTATTTTTCCATAAAAATTTACCTACGTGATGCATAGAACCACATTGTTTCTCCACACAGATT
Organism: Oreocharis arfaki; assembly: GCA_013398015.1. Classification (NCBI taxonomy): domain Eukaryota; kingdom Metazoa; phylum Chordata; class Aves; order Passeriformes; family Paramythiidae; genus Oreocharis; species Oreocharis arfaki. Next base: position 313,221 of record VZRR01014144.1, on the reverse strand, counting down.
TTTTTAGATTCTCAGTGTGAATTATTTTCTTTATTTTGGCAAATTATTTTACCTTTGGAAGCCAAGGAAGCGCTCCCCAGCCGTGATACACTGCAAACACTCCCGTGAGGAGTGGCTCCACCTCTGAGTGCAGCCTGGGAATGCAGTCGGTGCACTGCTGGCTCGAGGCACAATCCTGTGTCATAATTACAGATCCCTGAAACAAGCAGAGGCACATCTTCCCTTTCCAGCATCGTGATGGTATTACTGAGAGAAGAGGCAGACAAGGCCCACATTCTGGAAAGCACGGACATGGTGGAATTGTCCCATCCTGTGCACTGGGAATACCTTTAATTAATATAAAAAGCCAGACTTACTGAGGTTGTGATGGGGCTCCTTCAGTTTGTACAACACCAGGTGCTTGGCTCCTTGAGGTCTATGTAAGGCAGGAAAAGCTTGTCAGAGAAGGAATTAGGAAATCACCCAGCAGAGTACCAGCCAAATCAGAACAGATGCCAGAAATCCTAAATCCTACACCTGTGGTTTAGTAACTACTAGACATTTCTTCAGTGGATGTTTAATGCTGCCCACAACAGAGGGCTGGAACAGCATACAGGAGGGTGGGGTATTGTTCCTTGTCTCTGTGTGTGCATCCACGGCACTCCACGGATCTCTGGACTTTGGCACCCAAGATAGGAATCGTGCTCGCCCTTACTTAATCACCTGCCACTGCTGACAGACCTGTTCACACCACGTCTGACTGGATCCAGCCCTTGCTCTGCTTCCTTCAGGAGCTGTGACCTCGGGGCAGACAGAGACATTGAACAGCCTCTCCAGGACCAAGTGTAGTTTCATCTCAACGCTGAAAATGCAGCTGTAACTAGAGAAGTGCTTTACTTAACAAACACTCCACCAGTTTCTATCTTATCTACAGTTTGAGTAGGCTTGTCACTCATCTCCTGCTGCTGCATGATGTTTGCAGTCTGCTTCCCTCTATGGATCTGCGATACCTGGCTGCCCAGCTCATCCACAGGACATTAAACACATTACAGGGAACCTGGGGGTCCTTCCCATTCCCAGTTTCCTGACACAGAGCCTGTGCTGGCTGCAGTTCTACAGCAGGGGCCAAGAAGGACAGCAGCACAAGCCTTAGGTGCAGAGAACACTTCCAGCCTTGGAGGAGCAGCTCTTGGGGAACACCCAAGTGCATCAGTAACACACAGGGAAAAAGTTTCCAGAGGCTTTGCCCTTCTGCATTCCCTGCACAGCTCACACACATCCTTGTCACCAGAGAATGCACACAAGCTCTGGGTTTCCAGCACTCCATGCTTAATTAATAAAATCATAATCTAATTATAAGATCCTGATTTCAACTGAGAGTTCAGACATTTCTGAAAGGTTTGTAAGTGGGTAGTGGTCACAGTTCACTGTCTCAAGCTTTAATTTATTCTCCCCACAGAGGCAAATTAACTGCTGGCAGGAAAGCAGTTCACTGTAGGGCAGAGCTACACTGCAATTATTGGGTCCATCAGTGACCTTGGAGAGGGCTGGGAGTAAACTTGGTGCTTTTGTAAGAGCAGCCTTTGCTCTTGGGTTAGAACACTGCTCGACTTCCAGATTTGGGACAGTGATATCTCAGGAGATAGGACATCTGCCTACAATAGCATTTAATTTTGCTTCTGAGGAAATCGATACTTTTAACTGTTACGAGATTAGCAGCAAAAATGCTCTTCCTTCTGAAATTTGGGCCTGACCCTCATGTTTTTGACACTCCCTAGTTAAAGAACCACAGTCCTTATGGATTGTAAGCCACTCACACACACATGCACGTTGTAATTGTGATAGAGGCCACGTGGCACATTTTAGAACCACACACACAACAACCATACCCCTCGTAACTTGAGCTATACCAAAATTAGCAAGTGCAGCCGCTCACACCCATCAGCTGCTTCTGGTTGGGTTTGCTGCTCCCCTGACTCATCTGCTTGTGCAGCAAGAGCCTCATGACTCAGGAGTGCCAAGCTGTGCTGCCTGCGTGGGACTGAGCGTCGCTCCAGGCCACCTTTTCCTCACCCTCCTCTTCACCAGGATTTCTCCCCTCACGCAGCTCTGTGCTCTGCCAAAGCTGAACCCCTCATTCAAAACACCTCCTTTCCAGCACTGGCACAGAGCAGTGCTACAGCCCTCCCTGCTGAACCAGGAAATACCTTCTGGGGTGGGAGAATGTCACCAGTGGTTGTGAAGCAGAGACCTTGCTGGGAAAGGAAGGCAAGCAAGCTGCAGGGCATGCGCTGGGATGGACGGGAGGCTCTGGCAAGTGGCACTGTCTGGGTAACTTACACAGGTTTGCTGAGGGCCTGGCTTGCAGTGCCAAGCCCATCTCATCAGCAAAGCTCCTCCTGTCAGAGTTTTACTGCCGTAATTCAGGTTTTATCTTCTGCAATGCAGACTGCAACAGGAAGAACGCTGTCTTTTCAAGTGCTTGATCTGATACTCTTGAGCATTGCCCACAGAGACTGACACAGTTTTCCAAACCCTCACTTTTCTATACAGCCCTTGAGGCAGCTCCAGGATGAACCAGGTTTACTTGTTCTGCTGCTGCCGAGCGCTGCAAACAGCCCTGGACTACTGGGAACACCCTCTGCACGCCAAGGGATAAGCACAAGTGCGGAAGCAGCCAGGGAGGAGAACCAAACCCACAGCTGATATGAGCCCATGCTGTTCCCAGCAGTAGAGCAAAGGAGAACCTGTCAAAAAAAGTCTGGAGAAATGAAAAAAACAGACCAGGATTTTGTTCACTCTTGCCTTGCAAACAAGGAGACAACAAAGCCCGAATCACCATAAAAATGTGTCTCTGATTGTACTCTAGGGAGAGCTGTAGGGAGCGGGCAGGTTTCTGACACACGTGGCTAACAGAGGTTAGTCACACAGGTCAGGTATTTTATCAGTCACACACTTCCCCATCAATATCTGACACTGCAGAGCAGAGACCTTACCCTCCAGCCTTGCAAACCTCTTCTGCTAACCCTGGCCATGACAGACATCATGAAGAACATCTCATTCAATCAGAATCAGTGGTCATCATGCACTTTTTTTCCTATAGTATGGTGTGTATGCCTCCCGAAAAGGGAGAATTACAGTCTACAAGTGTCAGTGCGACTTCAGGGCCCAAATCTCACAGCAGTGGATGAACACTCCAGCCCCTGACCTAGACCTTCCCAAAGTGAGGGGTCAGAGAGAGAGAACTGTTCCATTTATTTGCTCCATTTGGGGCTTTGACTGAGTTTCAACCTATACCAAGTTTTAAGTGAACTGCACTAGGGAGGGCACATTTAAAATGAGCAAAGCAATGGCACATGTTTCCCTCACCTGAGAGTGCTGTCCAACATAAATGCCACTCTGACATAAAAAGGTGAGGGATGCTCCATAGGAGAGACTCAAGGAGTCTCGTTTTGATATTTTTGTAGCCCATTCTCAACCGCTTTTCGATCTGAACGAGTTCAAGAGCAGACTCCAGCCTTTAGAACGTCTGCTGCTGCATTAAAGCCTAGATGCACACACCTCTCAACAAATTTTACTGAGGAAAAGTGGAGGTCTTGCACACAGAGACAGAGATTTTCACCTTCTCCACTGACTGTATTTGGGAGAGGCTGCAAACCTACAATCAGTGTCTGCTTTGTTCTGAGCCTGTCTTATATCACAGCCTGAGATCTTCCCCCGTCCCTGAAGTAAACACAGGGATTGAAGGCTGCAATTAGATGATCTTGCCAGCCTGCATCACATTATGATTTACTCGGGCGATCAACTAACTCTAATTAAAATCCTGCAGTGCAAGTATCTTCTAGCAGGCAGCACCAGTGGCTCCAGAGCAGCACAGCCGAGCTCTCTGGAGCCTTCCCATGCACAAAACCTGGGCTGTCCATCCTTAAAGTGCACCAAACTCAGTGCCACAGATGAGGAAAGACCAAAAAGGCTCACACTGGAAGTCTCTTTCTGATTGCCAGTGTCCTCTGCACTTAAACGCACACTGGGTAGGCCCAGAATGAGTCATCCTTGTCCCCGGCTGGCCAATGGCAGCCCCTGGAAAACAAATGCTTTGTATGTCAGCCTGGATACAAACAGCTCCTGTGTGCCAGCTCAGACAACGAGGCTGTGTGTGGGACAGCCTTCAGCTCCCATCCCGGCCGCGGCAGCACTGCCTGAGGGCATGACAGCCACCAGCTTCCCTGGAAATGTGCCAGAGGTGGTGGTCTCAAGTGACCAGGTCAGGAGAAGGATGAGGGAAATGATGTGCAAAGGGTTAAAGGAACGAAGGGTATCCTAGGGGTCTAATCCTGGTTGGAAGGCTGTGGAATCTCCTACTTTAGGATCTGTTTTCCCTGTACCTCCCAGCCCCTGAGGGCGGTGCAGAGCCAGGCTCTGCAGCACATCGTGGCTCCGAATCCCTGCTGAAGACAAAAGCTTTGGCCCCACGATGTGCCGGCCCCGGTGCGTAGCAGGGTTTTATCCCAGCGCAGTAAACAAAACCCCGGGACTGTGTGGGTGGGCAGCACGCCAGGCTCCCTCCAGGACAGCTGCTCGCAGCTGCTGACAGCAACGCTGCCTTCAGCTGTTTGTATTGTCTGCTCGGCTCAGAAGAGGCACTGAGGAAAAACACTGAGGGGGAAAGGGAAGGCAAACGGTGCCTGACAACCAAGCCAAGCGACCCAGCACCCTTTGGCTATTTCTAGGTCCGTGCTTCTTCCAGAAGCCAGCTCCTCTGTCCCCATTCCTTGCCAGATCCCAGGCTCCAGCCCCAGTGCCATGTTGCACTTGGGTGCCTGCCAGCCTCAATTCTGAGTATTTAGTATCTTAAATATAGGCCAAAAGCAGAGCTGAGCCCTAGGATGGGAGCCACTAGGCTTCAGCACAGTCTGCAATACCTTGTGTAGGTCAGCTGTGTCCCGTGGTACCAGAGGGAACACTTTGGGGAAGCAAAAAAGTGCTTCCTCCCATGGTTCTAGCATGTGACTGGGGCCTCAGGACGGAGCTGCTGCATCGGGTGCTGGCTCAGGGCTCGCCCTGCCCTCTGACAAGACTGTGTGGGAAAGGACTCGATGCTTTCTCCTGCCATCAGGCCCAAGCAGCACATGACTGTGTGACCAGTGACATCCCCTCTCACACACTACACCTGGGAAAGAGGAACTTGAGGGAACAGATTCAGAGCAGGACGCGCAGATTTGATGGCAGCAAAACCGCACCTCAAAGCACACGCAAGATTCCTGCTGCTGCCTTCTTTTAGATCCCTGGCTTTTAATTTCAGGGAGGAAAAATATGTACCACGAGTGAAGGCACCTCCCTGCAACTCTGTGATGCCGGATCTGTAATCAAACTTCAGGTCATTAAGATAAGCACTACCATCAGATCTTACAGACCATGGGGAAGAATCCTTTCCCAAGAATCCCCACATGGTAAGCAGCCAGGCAACACAGAAAACAACACCCAACATCCCCCCTTCCCCCTCATTTTGAATTAAATCATGTGATTTATAAAACAAGACAGTTTTCTTGCAGCTTTCAGGAAAGCGGCATCTAAAATATGGGGGCATCAACACCCATATTCAGAATCTCTAAAAAGGTCTGGCCTGAGTCAAAGAAAGAGTGGCAAATAATACTACACTTCACCTGTCTTTTATGCTGCATTTTCCTATGGGCCTGGCAATGTAAAGAACCCACATGGAAGTCAGAGCATGATGTCTCCAGGATGTGAGACAACCAAGAGAGGCTGTCAGCAGGATTTTGCTGGAAAATCTCATTTATGGTTCAATTTCTAAGAGCTGCTGAATACCAAGACTTCAGTGAAGTCTGAGATGAGCTTGAGACTCATATATTTAGCCAAATATATTATACTTTGGTTTATGCCTAGGAGGAGGTAAAAAGCAACGGGCATCAACCATGAAAGGGCACCCGGAATGCAGCTGCACCAGCTGGGGAAATGGAAAATGAAGAACAACAAAATAGAAAGTGTGACTGGCACAGAGTGACTAATAAACTGAAAAAGCTGGCAAATAATGGCTCATGGGAGACAAATCTAGGAGGAAAAGGGATGTAGGGAAAGCTGTCATTGACACTACTGTCACAGTACAGAAATCCAGAGAAAGCACAGGAAATGCAGTAAGACATTGGCAGGGCAAGCAATAAGCTCTACCTCAAACCCGAGAAGGAATTCCAAGTCAGATGACTATGGGTAAGCAGGAAAGAATGGAATTAGACCTCTTAGATGTTTTGAGTCAGCAGAGAAAACTCAGAATCACAACCTATGTCCTTAAAAATACATGGAAAACCTGGATGCTCTGTGCTTCTCAGCCTGGGTAAGACCTTAGGGGGTGACATCTGTGCCAGGCTGGGTCACTGTTTTTAAAGAAGAATGACACCAGGCCTCAAGTGGACTCCCGAGTTGCCTTTTAGCTGCCTTCCAGATTTTAATGGCTGATAATGGAAAGCAGGTCTGGATCTGGGGTGTCCTCATTACTAACCAACCACTCTTCAAGAAGTTAACAGCAACTGAGAGTGAACATCTCTTCTCTGTTCGGGAGGGAAGAGCTTTTCCTGCCAGGCGTACTCCTCCTGTGCCACCTGCTGACTGCTGTGCAATGTTGCAAAAGAGTGTCCAGCGTTCACAGCTGAGATGCTCCAAATAATATGGGAGAGGGATGGGGCAGAATGCCAGTCAGGGTCATGGTTTTCTCCAAAGTACATTAATACTTTGCCCTACCCATTTTTCTACCTGCTTGGGTGGGGATCCAACACAGAAAGTGTCAAACAAATGTCTGGAAAATCTCCAGGGCATCAGAGTCTTGAATCTTAGATTGTAACCTGGCTCCTAGGGAGACTACTTCAGCCAAAGCTTTGTGGGTTAGGGTTAAGATGGGAAAAGGAGATGTGACATTGTTCCTTTTCCCATCTCCTTTTAACACCTGACCGTTTCCAGTTAAACTAGAATGGAATTCTTTACACTGAAAGAATCAGTGCTGCTGAACATGGCTATACCTTGCAGTTACTGCAAGGGGTAACTCCTAAAGCACGCTGCTGCAGCACCAGCACTTGGCATCTGTGCCAGCAACAGAGCTGCCTGTGGCACTTCCAGCGGCCCCAGGAGCACATCCACAGGGAGTGACAGGGCTCCCAGATTTCTATTTCTTTCTTACTTACTCACGTTTCCGTTTTGTTCTGTCGCAGAACGGGAGGAAGCACTGTACACACACAAGGCTTTGAAAGCATTCTCTCCCCGGGATCAGACAAAGGCCAGCCTCACAGGAGCTCCCTAAATACATCCCCAGCTGCCTCTGTCAGAGCCGGGATAGGAGGACAGAGGCACACAGGTCGGGCTGAGCTGGGCATTTCTCACTGGAGATTCCCTGTCACCACGCTAGAGGGCACAGCTGATGGAATAACAGAGTTCCTCTGAGACACTGCCCGTAGGCCAGCCCTTCCTCACAACAGCTCTGGCTGCTGCTTTGGGCACAGAGCTGGGAGAGTAAGCATCTGCCCTTCTCTTTCGGTTTTGGTTCTGAAATGTGCAAAGGCGTCAGGCTGGAGGCCCCTGATCTTGGGCCAGCCAGCTGGGAATTCCGCAAAGTCACGTGCGGCTTTTCCAAATACTCTCTCCGACTTTTCCAAGGCTTTCCCATTTGCTAAGCAAACAGTGGTGCACGTGGGAGCCTCGCTCACAGAACACTGCTCTCCAAACTAATGTCACAACAGGAATGACTGCGAGAACAAACTGAAGTCTTGAATTAATTAGAAGCAGAATCGTGTCCCTGAGACTTTAAGAATTTGTTTCCTTGTCGCTTTGTTGTAAAGGCACCTTGTTTGGTTCCAATGAAAGCTTGAAAAAAAAAACCTCAGTTACATTTTGGAGCATTTCTGTTTATCTGCTTTGGAAATCCTCTTAGGAGACAGAGGTCTCCAAGTTCTACAGGATGTGAGCACTTCAAGAACTCCTAGAAGAGAAGGGACCAAAGCCTCCAAAGGGACGTTACTGTCTGCAATGGTCCATGCATTTGCTTCTGAACAGGAACCTCAGCCCTCAGTGATCCTTCTCAGCTCTCCCCAGTGCAGCATCTGTGCTTCTAACCCTTGGTAAGTGATCAGCAATTCGGGAGTTTCACCCTTTGTGTTCACCGAGACCCTTGTTTTAAAAAAAGAGGAGATAGCAAATAAATTCTGGGCATCCCAAGAGCAGTTGCAAAGCAAACGCCTCAGCTGCTGTCTGCACGGGCGATCACTGTTACAGGCACGAGTACAACTCATTGCATCCACATAAATACACGCTGCCTCTCAAAGGGAAAGGTCCTCTGGGGACTCTGCAGGACTCATCTGGGAATGTGGCTTACTGAGCTGTCCTTCCCTGCCTGGCTGTGCAGCAAGCTTGTGTCTTTGTCACAAACTTTGGGACTCTCTCTTTTTGTAATGATCCAAATACCTTTGTGGTAGCAACAAATATCCTGAGCACTCAAAGCAATCGGGGTGCTTTGCTTTAGTTTCTTCTGCAGGTACTGGGTGAAAAAGTCTGGCACCAGAAGATGCCTGAATGGGCATGAAGATGAAGAGAAGCAGGGGAGACCTTTGCTCTACTCATTAAGGCAGCACCCTGCCTTTCATGCTGTGCGTTTCTGTGTCTCCAAAATAAACTTTTCCTTAAAGATTCCTGCAAGAGTCTCTGCTAGGCTGTGTTTGCTTGATGTCTCTTCCTTCCTAAGCTGTTTTATCAAATATGCTCAAGAAATGTGGGGTTAGCAGCTCCAAACACTACCCCTTCATCTGTGCTGAGGGCGGGCGGGAGGATACCCTTTTAGTGTAATGCTACAGTAATTAATGGGTTGTGTCTCCTCTGCTCCAGGGAGTGACTGGGAAGTTTAAATTGCAGTGCACACACAGTACTCACAGAATAGCAGCGTGTAGGTGCCCTAACTGGCAATCCCAGCTCAGCAAGGTGGTGCACAGGCATAGAGCAGGCAACTGGCTCTGTTTTGAAGGCTAGGAAAGAAGGAATGTAAGTACACTGCAAAAAACATCACCTTCTCTGCAAAGTTTCAGTTGTTAGCACAGCTCATTAGAGCCAAGGGCCTGTTTTAAGCAGCAAGGCTGAGCTGTACCTTGAAGCACTGACAGTGGTAAAAGAGAGTGTACCCAAGCCCTCCGTCACTGAGAAAGTGCCTGGGCCCCTCCTGGCTCCTCAGCTCTTTCCTTCCCCTGTGTCACTGAGCAGGAGATGTGAGCAGTGCACGTTTAGCCCATGCCAGGACATATCCCAGACAGCCAAGGACCAAAATAGATATTTTGACTTAAGCACCAGATCAGCACTTTGCTGGAGGAGATGGTTCCTCAGCTACTGTGGTAAGCAAAGAAAGGGAAAATATTTAGATCATGAATTCTGTGTCTCTGCACAGCCACCCTCCTCCATGTCAGCCAGGGAGCTGCCCCACGGAGGCTGCACACTTGTGCTTCTATAAATTCGATTGACATTTACTGTCCTGCTAAGCTGGGGGAGAACTGCTCTGACAGACACTGAAAGATTAGTAAGTTCACACACTGGAAATAGACTTACTGGGACATCCACTTAGCCATTCTCTTTTCTAATGAGATAGTGGGCAAAATCTCATCAGTGGGCTTTAGAGATCCAGTCATGGCCACACCTTTGGTCAGATAAAGACAATGGATTAAAAAAGGGCAGCAATCAGAACCGAGTGGAACTGCCTCCCCTCGCTCCTTCCCTGGCGTTAATCTTTGGTCTTATAAACATTTTCACAGTTTGTCGCTCCAGAATTGCCAACTCAAAATACAAAGTCCCAAGGTGCATTTTCTAAATTTCTCAGGTTTCTAGCAAGATTTATCTGTATAATGTCTCAGTTTTGAAATAAGGTTTGACATCATCACTTCAAGAGGAATAAAATGAACGTAAATTTAAATAAACATCAAGTATCCTTTGCACTACTGGGCTCTGAAGTCCTGGTAGCCCAAAAAGCTTCCTGAGCATAACAGAGAAGCCGGGAAAGCAGGGCCATATTAAGGAATCCAGTTGTAGTCATTAGAGTATGATGAAGAGGTTACAAAATCAATAGTGAATTTATCTCGCTTCTCAAAGGTACCAGAGCAGGACGGGATTTTCACCAGCACAAGCATTAGAACTACCAGCAAATTAGCCTCCTTCAGCACAACCCTGTTGGAGCATCTAAGCACTGCTAGAATCAAACCTGCCCTGGATGACCCTGCCTTGGTAGGGGGCTTGGACTAGATGATCTCCAGAAATCCCTTACAACCTAACAACTCTGAGAGAAGGCAGAAAAGGTGTGTGGGTGCGTGAAGACTCGAAACTTTCTCCGCCCTGACTTCGGGAGTTAATTCCGACCTGCCTTCCCACCGCCTCCACGGCGCGGCTCAGCCCAGCCCCGCCCGTCCCGGGGCAGCTCCTCCCCGGCTCCGGAGTCCGGCTTAAAGCGGCGCCGGGGGGCGGCCC